>SCLH01000710.1:86991-115606 GCA_004367855.1 Oikopleura vanhoeffeni | reverse complement strand
GGGGATAGGGATGGAAACTCCAGGGATAGTTTTAACCCCCTTATTCATTTGTATTCCATTTTCTATCCCCTTTTATCCCCTCGCTAACCCCTTAAAAAAATAATTTTCCATAAGTGTAATAATCTAATTTTTAGATTTTGACAACTTAATAAATTATTTTATTTGAATTTATTTTCTTCAATTTCTTTATCATTCCATTTTTCATTTGTTTTCATAATTTTAAGAAAATAATAACATAAATATAAATTTTGAAATTTAATTTTTTCAATTTTTCAAAATTTTGTAAGTTTTTTGAAATTTTTTTGAAATTTTCGAAAAAAACTGTTAATTTTAATTATTGAAAAATAAAATTTTTCGATAGAAATTATTAATTTTTTTTGGGTTATTCTATTTATGAAAAAATTATCTATTTTTGATAAAAATCGAAAATTCTAAAATGAGTTCGAAAAATTGACTCAAAAATTGAATTTTATGTTATACAAATTTTGATATGTAATCAATAAAAATTTAGAAACTTAAAGTTGTTTAAAAAAAATCATATACGATATAATTCTGATTATTTGAATCATATAGTATAAATTTAATCCTGACTTGAAATTGTCGCCAAAATTTGATGAAAATGAAGAAAACATTCAAAATTTTGAAAACAATTTAAATATTTTAAAGTTTTGATCGAAAATTGAATTCAAAACTGAAAATTATATTCAAGAACTCAAAATTTTTTTCAAACATTAAAATTTTCCCACGAAATGATTTTTTTTTAAACTTAGGACGCATTTCAGTTGTAAAATATTTTATCAAATTTTCTTTGGAATAAAAATTATTGAGTAATCGCTTGAATTTTTGTTTTCAAAATGAAAGTTTCTTACGATAATTTAGATCAAAATCAACAATCGTTTTAAAAAATGTGAGAATTTACTTCAAAGAATTTAGGAATTTGCAGAAAATTGAAAAAACTTGAATTTCATTGATTATTCTGTAATTTCAACTTGGAACAAAATTTCAGTTTTGAATCAAAAGCGTGAATATAATTTTTGCATAAAATTCTTGATTCTGGAAAGAACATTAAAAAACATTTTCACATATAAAATTTTTAAGTTAAAAATATGAATTTATAAAACATTTTCAAAGAAATTGTATTTAAAACAATGTACTTGATGTGATTTGAGTACTTTTTGAAAAAACATAAAACTCAGATACGGTATTTCAAAAAAACTCAAATAACTTCGAAAAGTTTGAGGTGAAACTTAAAAAATTTAACAACTTTTTTAAAGATACAGCATAGCCTAAAAATCACGTGACCGTATAATCAAGAAATAAAATTCGGAATATGACATGAATCAAACCTTATTTTTTTAAAATAAGGTCACTAGACGTTTTTGGTCACCAGGAAAAAATATGTTATTGTCAAATTTTTTCAAATGTTTTTAATTTTGTATCTATTTTTTTGGAATGTTTAAAGAATTCCGAGTCTTGAAATAATTTCAAGTTTATAAAAATAATTTTTAATTATAAAAATAATTTTCGATTCATGAAAATATTTTTATTTTTGAAAATAATATTGATTTTCGAGAATAAGATTCAACTTAATAATTTATTGTTTTAAAATGAAATTTTGCTGTATTTTTTATTATATTTAACCTCCTCACACCCAAAACGAGAACTTCGCTTCCACCCAAAGCTTATCTAAAGGGATAATTTGAGCGCTTATCACGGGAAAACTCAAGGATAAAATTAAGTGAACAACACGTAACTTTTCAATTTCGAAGTTTGTAAACTAGATAACTGCGAGAGAAAAGAGAGTTCCCTCACCTTGTATTTCTTAGAAACCCATACATTTTTTACAATGGCATATAAGTTACAATTTATGAGTGAAACTTTAGCTATTGAAAGCTGGTCCAACTTGAAATATATATCTTGATCGCTTACAAAACAATTATTCATATCGCCGCGCGTCGAAATATATGCAGTAAAATGTGAAAATATTGCTAATCAGCTGAAAACTCAAAATCAGTCAACCTTATGTTCTATATTGATCGATTTGTCTTTGTCGGCTCTATTTGGGTTAAATTGCCGTTCAATTTTTTCGAAAATAATTTTTTGAAAAATATTTTTTTCTTCATTATTTTTGTTTCATAAAAATCACTTGTTGAAAAAATTATTTTTCGTATAGAGACTGCAGATAAAATAAAAAAATATATCAAAAGAATTCTCAAAAACTTTCCCTAAAAACTTGCTTCCTCAGAATTTCGATATATTTATCGTTTTTACACAATTAATTTTTTAAGAAATTTTGACGAAAATCCTAAAAAAAGTGAAAAAAATATTTCGAACGGCTCATCGTATTAAATTTTCATAATATTTTTGAAAATTAAAATTGCAAACTCTATGTCATATTTGAATTGTAGGTCTGTGACGATGTGATTTCTGCGCCGTTTTGGCTCCCAAAAATTTGTTTGCCTTTAGATCGTCAAAAGGTTTGAGGGGGTTAATGATGATTTTCATTTTTTATGATTTAAGTCATTCTAGAGGCGAAATTTTAGTCAAATTCAATAATTATAAAAAAACATACTAATTTATTTATCTACGTTTCGATTTTATTTATCATTCTCAAGATTAATCTTATTTGAACTTCAGAGTTTTAAATATCAGATGCGCACAATACTAAAATTTTCGAAAAAAAATAAAATTCTTGAAATGGCACACCATACCCTTAAGTCACCACATGGTCGCCGACCCTCATCCTTAGAATAATTTCCTGAAAACGCTTAATTTTCACTTGCCAAGAAAATTACCGCTCTAGCTCTCCATACGGGGTCGCTAGAAGTCTTTCTCTACAAGATAGCTTTAAAACATCGATACCCATTTTTGAGTTTTGAAATTCCTTATTTCAAATGGTCAAGTATAACCTACGCAAGACCTGGTTTACTTATCAGGGTTGAAACTCAAATAAATACCGGATAGTTCTGATCATACAGTTCATCAGACATAAATGGTTTAGGCGCGGTTGTCCATTCAGCTCCTCGTCGGAAGTAGTCCTTAAAATTCCAAATATTATTCATTATTATTTTTTTTAAATAGTACCTTAATCAGTGGTCTGTATGCTTGATATTCAAAAAACCTAGATCTCCAGGCCATTGGAGCTTCAATAATTTCATTTCCAATTGTCATAATTATATCCCTCGGCATCGCAGCATACAGTCCCTTGCTCAGTGATAGATAGTTTGTAATCTGACAAAAATATTTTTCTAATATCATTTAAATTTTTGCCGACTGAGAAACAATAGTTTCACAGCAAAACTATTATTTAGCCTCACTGGTAGACGCTAGTTGATCAAAGTCTGACAAAATCTTTTCAATAAATAATATACTGTTTATCTATAAGTCAGTAGGATGGATTTGGATTTCCAGATGATCGTGATTTAATCATCGTACAATCCACTCAGAGGGCACCGAGTCGGTGCCACCGACGTTTCACGCAAAAGATGCGTCATCTTTTCCTATTATGTTGAAGGAATATTTGTATTCTATCATAGATAGTTTATGTTGAAGAGACAGCCAATCAGAGACGAGTAATCCTTCCACGCTTGTAGCGGTACTAGGCTGTCCCAGGACAGAAATCCTCGAAAATCAAGTTGAAGTTATAAATAAGTACTTTTCGGGATTATTAGCAGCGCAATAACACGAGAAAACTTTTTTGATCAAAGTTTTTTCATAACTTTAATATTTGATGGTCAAAACTCCAATTTTCCATTTCAAAGGTCAAAAAATGTTTCTGATCTTGCTCGCTTTGGGTTTTAATTAGCCTCAAAATGTCCGCTATGATCATCTGAGTCACCCTGCCTAAAAAAAATGTAAAAATTCTGCGCCTGTTATTTGAACGATACCGTTCTCTGAAGGTGGATTCACTAGAAAAATAACATTTTTCGCACTCGTCGCTGATTGGCTGATTGCAAACTTGCCGACTCGTGATTGACCAAAAACTGTCGAGGCTGAGTATTTTCTNAAAGTATAATGAAGTTACTACTGTTCTCCGTTTATTCTTGAGGCGCAGTTTAAAAAGGTCCAGATTGCCTCGACCACCCCCTAAAGGTGGTCGTCGCATTTAAAGGTTTTTTCAATGGCGTATCGTTGAACCAAATATAACCTCGCTGATATATTTCAACAAAAATCTTGCATCCTAAAAAAATTAGAAGGTGACGGATGGCTCGTCCAATCAGAACCGTGCTTATAAAAGGTACGAAATTATTATTTCAAAATGTATCTCCTCCATGCGTTTGTAAGTTACAACAAAGATTTGTGACTTAAGGGCTGGAAAGGCTTTTTCGAAAGCTCATAACTTTGTATTCCTTCATAACAATCTTACTATACGTAATTAATTCTCTCTTTTCATAAGATTGTTATGAAAAACTGAAACATCAAGGACTAAACATCAAAAAGGTGAGTAACCTGGGACAGCCTAAGCGGTACCCTCTGAGTGGCAGGTACATAAGTAATAAGAGGAAATTGTTACATTGTGTAGAAATTTCCGCAAAGGACTAACCCAATGTGACGCTATCTTCAACCCATGCTAGCTGCCCGANTATCCCTTTATCACTTTTTGGTTAGAATGCGTAGCCACTACTCCTTTTAACGTGTGATTTTAACGTTGTGGCAACGCATTCTAACCAAAAAGTGATAAAGGGATATAGCAAAACCCTTTATTAGTATACTAATTAGGTTACTAGAAAGCAGTGATAATTACCGAATTATTTCTAGAACTTCTAAATGTGTCTTTTCCCAAAAAAACAGTTTTTTCAAAATTTCGAATTTTAACTCGCCTAAAATATTTTTTTTCTAGATTTGAATTTAAATAATAAAGGCTTTGCCAACTAGTTCGCTTTAAAATAACTCGATGAGTCAAAAAATGATTTCTTTCTTTTGGTTAATTTATTTTATTCTAACGTAAAACAAGTCGAATTTGAATTAGCTTTTTGGATTAATATTTTTAGAATATAAATTATATTATAAATAGTCTAAAAAACTAATTCTCAGATTTTGAAAATTTACGATTAATTTCGCGCTCAAACCAATGCTGCATACCCTACAACTTCCTTGAAAAGAAATCGCTAAAATAAGCTAGATATATATATATATTGTATGAAATGCACCAATTAAACAATTATGCGCTTTGACATTTATGTTCGAAAAATTTCGGTACAATTCAAAATTATCATTATATCACTATACTTTGCTTCAAAATGTGGAGTTTTGATATCTTTTGACCAGTCAATAATTTCTGGTCGAACAACCTTAACACCCTCCAATTCCAAAATTTTGCAAACCTCGTCCATTTCTTCTACTGCTTTTTTAATATGACCAATTCCGCCAAACGGTTTATTTCCATTTTCGGTATAGTAGTCCCACCAGTATTGGTAAGTGTTTGCTAAAATTTATTAATTAAGGTGGTAAGGCGATATAGACTGACGTTTTTGAAGTTTTAAAGTTTCCACTCATTTTTTAAGGTTATTTTAGTATTTTTTAAAACAGTACTATTTGTGAAACCTCATTTCTTGAGTATACAGTCACGTGATTTTTGACTATGCTGTAATGAACAAATTCTTAGAATTTTTGGAGATTAGTCCCGAAGACTTTTTGTGACGATTCGAAAAATATTTTTGCAAAAAATAACTACTGTACGTATGTCCCTTTTAGAGCAGCGATTTGGAAAAAGCGAACATTTTGACAGTTTGAAATCATCACAAGATAATCGGTTGACAAATGAAAAACGCGGGTGTCAAAATGGTCGTTTTGCCCAATCGCTATTTAATAAGAATCATACAGCTAAAAGTTTCGTAGAAATGCACTATATGATATAGTCTATATCCTTTCCCAACCAAAGTGAATTTTGAAAATGATGGTGATATCTATATGGCGTGTTCGAATCCCACTAGTGTCGTCTTAGTGATTGTTTTGGGTACAATAAAAGGCAGGGGTGCTTGATATTGGGAGCGCCAATGTTGATTGATGCGTTATATCAGCAGATCAAGCGATAATGCGGCGCGCCGCGGCGTGGGATTCAACTATAGTGGGAATTTCAACACACGCTATAGAGAATCTTTATTAGAGATCACCATCATTTTCAAGATTCACTTTTGTAAATGATCTACTTAATAAGTAAGAGTCCAAGATAAGGATAAAGGGGCGGGTGGTCGCGAGCAATCACTCTGAAACGCGAGGGATATAAAAATATTATAGTAAATTTATGTCTTTACATAATTATCACAAACAGCTATAAAAATTACAAACTCATCAAATTAAAATGACTAAATAATCTTACTATCTAGTGCTGGTGCCGGATAATTTCGATACACTTACTATTTCTATTAATGTCTGACAAAAAATGTTTAATCTGTTAATTGTCTATTTACTGAAATGCATACTTTTGAATCAGTTTCTAAAGAACAGTTGTTCGAGACCTCCGTAGTGCGAAATGCCGTATTCTCCAAAAAAGACTCATGCAATTGGGAATCCCCGACAGTTCGCTGCAATTTGTATGCAACAATTTCAAAGTATAAATGAAACTTTAAAAAACTACAAAAAAATTGATTTTATGCGGTTGGCGAGCTGTTATATATAGATTTAGGATGTTACATTACTTAATCAAGAAAATAGGACCTAAAGAATCCTAAATTTTGATAAAAATCCAAAATTGAGCCAGCCGCTATTTATAATCATCATATAATAAGTTTCAGTTGAAAATTTTAATTTTTGTACATGTCCAAGTTAATAAATGTTCTTATTTAATTAATTATATAAATTATGACCACATATTAATTTTTATTGACATACTGTAAACAAAACTGTTAAAACGTGAAAGCCATTCTGCAAACATTAGAATGCAAATAAAACATAATAATAATAATAACTGGATGTTGGGACCACAGTTGGTTTGCGAAAAAACTACAATTCGAATGAGAATTATTTCTTTATTTTAGAATTAAAATGAATGAGCCATATTTCAATTAGTTGTGTTTTTTTGCTGTATAACCATTTAAAACTTCAAAAATCTCATCTTTGTACAGCCGGGTTGGCAGTAAAAGGCCAAAATTGTAGGAAGCCAAAAAACCGGAAATTCCAATTTTTTTTTAATAAAAAAGAAGTTTGTAATGGTAAAATGCAGATATTCGTGTTTGCAATCAAATTTTGCGTTTATTACAATACTTTTCCAAATGAAAAAACAGAGTTCAGAAAATGTAATTTCGAAATTGGCCTTTTTTCAAGAAAAATTATCAGTTTGTAGATTTTCTCGACAAATTTTCACCAAAAAAAAAAAGCAAATTTACTTATTCGTTCTAAATTTTGCTGAAATTTACATCAATATCATATTTTTCTGAAAAAAAAATTTTACTGCGAGAAACATTTAAAATATCGATTTTTTAGCTTATTACTATTTTGACCTTCTACTGCCTTTCTTTCGCAAAAATAATTGATTGGTCAATATCCGAAATAACTGTCTCTGATTGGTTAATTTTTGCCAAAAAAAACGAGCAAACGAGAAAACTCAGGCTCTAATCTTAAAAAAATAGTTGAAGTTTTTAAAGATAGACATTGTACGTGCGACCCGGCTTAATTGGGCTAAAAGAATCCGACAAAACCGGTTTTATTGCGGTAGGTTTTCTCTAATAGTTTTAAAACTTGAATTCACCTTTGACTTCATGTGTTAATGGTGGGCAAATTGCATTGTCTGGCCTCCCTACGATAACTTCTTCAAGCGGATCCCATTCATTCCATGCCATTACTGGTGAATCAGCGGCACGTTGTGTCCCAGCAAGACATCTCGAACTAAATTTTCATCAAACAGCGGTAATGCGTTTATTCTTCAAAATATCGAAGAAATATACAGCATGTGATTATGTAGTTAGTGAGGAAAGCACCTAGTCATATGCATGCTGATTGACTTTGAAGAGAGAATGAAACCTCATCACATGAATCCTGTGACATTATTACTGAATGCAAGCCAATCAGCATGCGTTTGATCAGGTTTATTCTGTATATTGTTTTTCTCACTAAAATTTTACATACTATAATTTATAGTCTATAAATGGATGAATGTCAATTTTTAAAATAGTAGATTTCAAAGTTTTGACTCTATAATTTTCAGCTTAAATGACATGAATTATAATATAAAACGACTGCTAAAGTGCATTTAAAAAGTAAGTTCTAAAAAAGTTTCGAAGTCGAATTATGAAATAAAACATTTTCCTATTTAAAAAAAATCTCACTGGTTGAAAAACTAAAGTTTTGTATCTCTAAACATTTTTTGGCAATGTTCTTCTTGAAAATCTACGCTATTTTCATTAATTCTAAATTGTAAATAGCCAGAATGCATTTGAATGGGTTTTTCCACCTTTTATATCAAAAAACTTTCATACCTTTTTAGAAATCTCTGAATGCTTGACTTCAACATTTTGTTCCGAATGTCAGCTAGTTCTTATTGATAACACAAAGTAACTTATATCATATATGGTTCGGTACTTATTTGATCGTTAATTATAACGAGAAAACACACCCTGTCTTTCACAATAGGCAATTCTTGTTTCTGGGTAAACACAGATAATACATTTAAAGTACATTTTCAAATTAAATTTCACTTTCCGAAATTATAATCTTTTATAACTTATAACTTTGAAGTTATAACCATTATTTAAAGTTCATAAGCTTAAATTTGTGGGATACAGTACAAAAGATTGCCGATAAATGACCAGTTTTATAATCCACATAAAAAACGTGCAACAAAACCAATATATTGTCTCAAGCATACCTAAAACAATTCAAAAAGGATCGTACGATGATTTTCTTCATAAAATTATAAAGAATTTCCTGCGGTTCCAAATTTTTTTTTTTTTTTTTGGATATCAGGTTCAATGATTTCGGAACTAGACATCAAATATAAATGTGAGATTAGCCAGTTTTTAGAAAAGTGTTTTGTGCATGCATAAGAATTAACATTGAAATTATTTGGTGTCTAGGGACAAACATTTTTTCGGAAGTCAAAATTTTCAATTAAAGTATTTGATGAAAAAGGAATTTTATTATAAAAATTAATTTAAGCAATTTTAAATTGTCCATACCGTCACTTGATCACTTTATTCACCCAAAAATAATAAAACAAGTGTAAAAATATGCTTTTATTGGGTAAAATAGCCATTTTTTAAAGAAAATCGTGATTTTTTCCTCAAAATTGTTGACTTATTTAAAAATAACTTTTCATTAATGATATAAAGATCTAATCGGATTGGCCGTTGACATATACTACTTCTTTCAACGTGTGATTTTAACGTTGTGGCTACGCATTCTAACCAAAGTGTGATAAAGGGATATGTCAGACACTTGTGCGTCGATACCAAAACAAATATAACTTGTGGCCCACAAGTTGTGAGGGCTACGGTGTGCAAGTATCATGTGATATAATATACCTTGCTTTTCCAACTATAATCACTAGAATTAAAAATTCTAGAATTTGAAATATTGGATGCAAAAATATAACTTTGCAACTTCCTGATGCGAAAATAATTACAATTTCAACTGCCTTGTGGTTTCCGTAAACAACGTCCAAAGTTGAGCCAATATATAAGCTTTTGTGCCTTGGCGTAACTTTTTTTAATACGGGTTGTATTTTAGATTTTGAGGTATTTTGCCGTCTTAACTTAAAAGGATAAACTTAATAACTTAATAATCCTATTGATATTTAAGTAAAAATCAACGTAAAAATCAGTTAAAATTTACGAAGCAAAACTAACGTCAAAAACTAGGCTCTCTAGCAAAGCGATGGTCCTGCGTTCGAATCTAAGAAGCCCACATAATATGTTATATGTCATTTACATGAGTAATATTTCTGTAGTCTATGTCAAAATAACACTTACCCTTCTACCAAAGTATTAAAAGGCTTTGAGACAACCCATCTTTAAACAAAAAAATCAGTTAGACGGCAAAATACCTTAAAATCTAAAATACAACCTGTATTCTCACAGGGGTTAAGTAAAAATTTTCGAATTCTTGATTAAAAAAATTAAAATTATGCTTCTGAGAATTATCGGCTGGTGGTGTGATGCATCAACTTTCATCAAAGGATACTGATTCGAAATCATAAGGCTGGATATACCAAATAGTCTTTTCTGATTCACTTTGACTACTTTAACGGCTTTTTTTCTTGAGCGACTAATTTAGAATTCGTCAGATACGTTAACTACGTAGACTCGATTTTAGCCAAACTATTTGCGCCACCCATTTAATTCGCATTTTACGACGCTTAATCATAATGACAAGATCAATTATAAATTTATCGATAAACTTTGAAACAAAATGACGTTTGGCGTTTTTTTTTGAAATTTTTATCTGTATTCAGATACTTATTTTTGTACAAAATTTTTAAATCCAACTTACCTTTCATACGTGATCAGAAAAATTCTTAAGACTTTTTTCCCATTCACTATAGCCCCAATGATCACGTGCCGGTTATTTAAGGAATAGGTTTGGTAACAAGTAGTACTGTTTTTTTCCAAAATTGCTTAAATCAATTTTTGAAGAGTGAAGTGGTTCCTTAGAAGCTTTTTAAGATTTTTCACTTACACAAGTCCAGCGATCACGTGACCTTCAAATGAGTATGGTTTTGTGTGCAAAGTAACAAATAGTGATCAATTACGCCGAAAATTTTTTTGAGGATCCAACACCTATTTAAGAGTTTTGAACATATAATATTTCCAACACGTCATCGTGATCTTTTTTCGAGCAATCAGGATTATTACTGACAATATTTCAAACCTTACTTTTGAATTATTTCGTCACCTGATTTTATTCGGACATTAGTGTAAATGCGACGAAAGTCCTTTAAAGCGTCTGAAGTTCATCCCAATGTTTTTTATGTAGATTGAGAACTTTTCTAAATTCACCTTTTCACGTACAATGGTTTTTGTATTAATCAATAATTACGATTGATTTTTTTTATTTCAAGCTTTCTGATTTGCTTAATTTGTAGAATTGGCTCAGTTACGCAAGGCTTTCGCGTGGATCTAAAGTCCAAACTTACCGCAAAATTAATAAGAGTTAGATCAATGAAGGAGCGCGCGTAGGCGCTGGTACTAGTCTCAAACAGTTCTGTCCACCAATAAATAACTATTAAACAATAATTTTAGAGTCTTTTTCACAGAGAAATTTTTGCCAGATACAACTAATAATTTACTTTTTAGACAACACTGCCTTAGAAATCATTTTGAAGTCATTCTATATGAGGTACCATGACGCGACCTTATATACGTAGCGTCTTTTGATCCTCGATCCTCAAGTGGTGTGCAGTTACTCGCTTCTTATAGATGGTCGTGATGCGAACTTAGAGTTCCTCTGCTTCAGTGTTACCTTCTCCATCTGATTCCTGTGTGTGTTTTTTTCTCTTCCATACTCGTGATACACCCTCTAATTATCTTCGGTTGTGTCTAAACGGGGGTTCATGTTAATCTTAATCGTCTCGCTATCCCTCTCATATGGTTAACGCTGGTCTCACGATGGGTGCTCTTTATCAGATCGCTCGTACTTATATAGATGATGTCAACTCGGTTTATCTCGTCTCTCTCCCCCTAACTCTGCCGCTGTCAAGATTTACATACTAAGAGCGGTCGGTCGGCAACTAGTTGGCTAAACATCGAGTCCCTGGGATACACGATTCAGTGATCTGACAGTCTACCCGAGTTAAGAACCCTTTTAGGGATTCTTTATGTCTAGATTTTGCAGAGGACCTCGTTTAGGAAATCTGAGCATTATACCGAAATAAATTTCCAAAAAAATTCTTGGCTATTGGTAGAAAAGACCCTTTTAAGGGCCCTTTATCTTGTGAAGTCGAAGGTCAACTTTCAGATTTGTGTGTACACAATGTCACAGTCGCTTTACGAGAGGTTCACTTTCGTGAAATTTCAGAAAACTATCTCTTCCAATGACGACCAGCATCAACTAGTTGAACAGTTGACATAAATACAATAGTCTGCAAACGCAACCAAACTTTCAAGCAATATTCCTCATTTTAACCATATTACCAATCATGCAAATAAAATGATTAATTTAGAGTATAAATAACATTAGAAATTATGTTGAGTACTTTTTCGGGCCGGGTCGCGCGGACTCGACTTGACCTAGATTCCAGGTCAACATTTTCGACCCAGAGTACGCGGATCCCTGTGATATCTATAAATTTTCCATATTTACTTTATGTGACATTTTAAGAGTTTCTGATGATATTTCTGCCGATGGCGTATCAGAGCAATTAATTCACATTGACCAAGAACACCCAAATTTCATTCCGATTTATCTCAAATCTGAAATCTCAAAATTAAACCAAAAAGATATTTTTTGTGATTGCCTATTTCAGTAAACCAAAATAACATTATAAATTTTAGATCGAATCGCAATAGAGGTCCAACAGAAAAACTTCAAATCGAACAAAAGAAAAAATCGTATATTTAATATTATGGCTGGGGGGCTGTGAACTCCCTCACGGTTTTTAGCCCTAATATAATAATAATTTTGCCCAAAAACACAGATGCTGGTTTTCGAGCCCATTCAATTTTTTATCGAAAATAAAGCACACAAAACTGTATTCTTCAATTTTTTATCTTTGGCATTTACGCGCAGCTTTCACCCACGCAATCCTGTAAATCTACTGAGCTTATAGTTGTACCAGATTTGGAACTGTTATAAGTATCAGAGATTACAAATAAAAGTTAAAATTTTTTTGTGTTCATGAAATTTTTTTTTGCTTGAATAAGCTTAATAATAGATTGATTTTTCTTGTAAAATAAAACCATTTTGAAAGTTTTTTTACGAAAAGTTAATGCTAACGTGCATCGGACCTGCTTAAATTATCTGTGAAAAAATCGAAAAAAACTTAAGACTTTTTCGTTGTAAAACATTCATTGAATTTATTTTCGATAGTCATACTTAGGAAATGTTCATTATTAAGGAGTGTCAGAGCCTGATAGCGCATTGCGAAAAAATGCTAAAAAAAGGGGCCAAGGAAAGTGAGGAACATTATTTATTAACGATGAAAACGGCAAATGACCAATTGCAAAAGATACTTCTTAACCCTCCGGGTAGCCAAACGGTTGATATAAAAAATGAATTAAAAAAATTGGACAACAATGTGAGAACTATCGAACGCACGTTAGCGGGACAGCCTATTTTCTAGGGAAATAACGATAGAGAGGCGGAAGGCTTTATAGCCATAATGGAGCAACTTTTTTATCTTTCAGTTACTCAAGTTGATAAAAATTTAGAGCCAGATTTTTTAGTCCATTTGAAGTTCAGATTTGGAACCAACGTGTTAACCCAAATGCAAACAAGCAATTTACAGCTAAATACATTTGAAACCGTGAACAAATTTATTCGGGAGCGCTTTGAGGGTAATTATAACGTCTTTTAACGCGTCAGCCAGATTTTTGATGTGCCATTCAACCCTAACGATAAATTTCAGATTTATGCCACTAAACTGAACCAAGAAATTTATTATTCATTAGTGGCAATTAAGGAACATTATGCTGAAATTAATAAAAATGACGAGTTATCCCCAGATCAGGTCATGGAATTTATGGGGGGCATTTTAGCGTCTGAAAATATCAGAAATTTTTTTTTGATATCCACAAATATATGCAAAAGGACTTCGACGTTTTAACCCGGGCACCTTCGGTAATGAACCAAGCTGATTTTTACCGTGAGCAGCAAATTGCCTCGTCGCCGGGAAATGATACTTTTTTCTCGCGTTGACACCCTAGACAACATTATCGAGGTCGAGGTAACAAAGCTGCGGCAAATACACAAAAGCATGAAATAAGAAAAATAAGCGAAAACGAACCCAATTTCAATAATGAAAATCAAACACATTTCACGTTAATTTACGGCAAAAATTCTCCTTTCCAACATTAACCGAAAAAAAGAGTATACCGTCGGTTTTAAAGAGTAAAAATACACATGAAATTTTTCATTTAAAAACTGATAATAGCCTATTATTAATAGGCGTAAACTATATATTGACATTTTTCTTTCATATTTTAAATCTGATTATAACACAGTCATAGGTACTGGCAGTTTTCTTAATATATTTCCTTATAATTTTTACCGTAATGTAGCTACAAATTTTAAATTGAAACAAAATCACTCGATCGTTAAGGGTATTGGAAACAATCCTTTGCCTATTATCGGGACTTTTGAAACGATAATTCGATTCAAAACAGGTTTTGTAAAAAACATCACTTTTCACGTTATTGATGCAAACATACCACCGCTTTTGGGATTGAATTTTTTTAATCACGAGTCGATACAAAGTTATTTCATAACAAAAAATAGCATTATTTTAAATCGGAATACTTACTTCAAAAATAAAATAAAATTTGAGGACCCATGTTCTTTTTGTAATTTAATGTCTTATAAAGATCAAAAGGTAGATTTTAATCAGGGTTTAGAAATTTTAGTTTCAAAAGTTCATCAAGCAAAAACACTTTTAGATGTAGCAATAAATGAAAATTCGAATTTAAAACATGCAGAAAAAATTGCTGATTTACTTTTGAATTTTAAAGACGTTTTTGATATTGATTCCGATGATAAATCTTTAAAAGGTTCCAATCTTTTACCAAGGGATAACGCGATTTATCATCAAACAGCACCCATTATCCCTTTATCACTCTTTGGTTAGATTTTAACGTTGTGGCTACGCATTCTAACCAAAAGGTGATAAAGGGATATCCCACTTCAATTGAAAATGATGTTAAGATTGAAATTTTAAATATGCTGAAATTGCGGGTTATACAGGTTTGTAAGCATCATAAGGGCTGGAATTTACCGATTTTAGCGGTGGAAAAATCAGATCCCTCTGTACGAATTTGCTGCAATTTTAAGGAGACCATAAATAAGTGTCTGCGAGACGATAGTGAAAAGTTTGATTTGCCAGCTACTTAAACGCTTTTTCATGAAATTGGCCTAGGAAACAAGTTTTTTGCTAGTTTAGACTTAGCTGAGGGATACAGTATCCCGGATACTGGCAATTCAAAATAAAACCAGAGGATAGATAAAAAACGTCTTTTACTTTTAATAACGTCAATTATTATTTTAAGCGTTTACTTTTTGGTTTAGCAAATTCTGGCAATATTTTTTGTCGTGGCATAACCACAATTATAAATGAAATGAAAAACCAAGAGAACATTTAGAATTTAGTAGACGACGTTTTGGTGCACTCCAAAAATTTTGATCAATATTTTGAGTCAATTAACGAATTATTAAAAAAATTTTAGAAAATATAACTTGAAATTAAACAGAAAAAAATGTATATTTCTTGAAAATAAAGTAAGGTTTTAGGGCGAATTATTTCTACAGAGGGATATCCTGCAGATCCTGAAAATGTTCAAGCAATCAGAGTTAAAAACCCCGCGGAGCAAGAAAGAACTACTTACTTCAAATGGGCGTTTTGTTTGGCTGCGTGAATTTATCGCAACAAATATAGGTGAAGAAGTGGCTGAATTATTTTTCCAATATCATGAAATAAATGACAAAATTAAATAAAGGCAAAACTTTCCAATGGGATGAAAAGGCCTAGAAATCATTTAAACCAGCTAAAATTAGGCGGTCTGATAAAACATTTATTTTTTTCGCGGACTTTAGTTTGCCATTCATTCTCGTTACAGATGCTGATAATTTTGCCGTTGCCGGCGTACTTATTCAGATTCAAGACGGTAAACAACGAATATTAAGTTTCGTGAGTTAAACGTTAGATCAAATCCAGTGTTGGTGGTCTGCAACTGAACGCGAATGTTTTGCAATTCTATTTTCCATCGAAAAACTGTCTTATTTTTAAAAAGGACCGGAACCGTTGACATTGTTAACAAATCACAAAAGCCTCACTTTTTTAGACCGAAAAATATTTGCAAATTCTAAAATGAGTAGGTGGCAGGAACGACTTAGTGATTTTAATTTTATTCTCCAATATATAGAAGGTAGAAAAACACTCCAGCCGACATGTTCTCCCGACCTTTTATTGATTATAAAATTAAAAAAACTGGAGAACCTGCCGTTTTAGGTCGTTTTTTATTGTTTCAAATTATAATGTAAAAATTTATGTTCCATCTTGGGTAATTGATAGATTACCCTCAAAAATAATTTTAAAAGAAGAAGATCAACATTCATTGCGTTCGTTTTTAACTGTCACTAACGATTTCACCAAGGAAAGATATATTTCTAAATTATCTGAAATAAAACACCGTAAAGACAAACATTAAGCAAAAATAATATCTTATATTAAAAGATCCTATTTTTTGGAACTTTGATACAAATGACGAAATTGATCATTTGTTGTCAAAATTTAAGCTTAATTAAAAATTGATAAAATTTCAACGGTTCTTATTCTTCTAAACAATGATATAGAATCAAATTGTGATACCGCGGTCAAAAGTACCGTATTATTTAGATATGTCACATGATCAAAGTGGTCATTTTGACCTTGATAAAGTTACTAATTTTTAAAAACAGGCCTGGTGGCCTGGAAAATATAATGATATAACAAATTACATCCAGAGCTGAAATTTTTGTATGAGACGGAAAGGTAATTACATGCAGCGTAATGCTATACTTCAACGCGTTAAATTCGTCAATTTCTAAGGTTTTCGAACGTTTTAACCCTCAATGACCTGTTTTTGGTCATTTTTCAGAAAAAAATTATTTCCCAAAATTTTTCTCGGGATAAACTTTATTGGCTCAAGAAGTTTCAGAGCTCAACTCCAACACGTTAAATTCGTCAATTTCTGAGGTTTTCGAACGTTTTAACCCCCAATGACCAGTTTTGGGTCATTTTTCGGAAAAAAAATATTTCCCAAAATTTTTCTCAGAGTTAACTCTATAGAGTTCAGAAAGTTTCAGCTCTTAACTTCAACGCGTTCAGTTACCCATTTTACCATATTTCTCACGGTATCCTCCCTAGCTATACCGCTGAAGAACCTAAACCACGGAACGCGCCCTTTTGAGGTTCTAACTATAGATTTTATTCATATGCCTCGGGGTGTTAAAGGAAAAAAATAATGTGTAACAATCATGGATAATTTTTCTCGATTTTTGTATATTCATCCTACGGTCCGGGATCGGGCAGTAGATGCGGTATCGGCACTTGAAAATTTAGTTTGGAGCATGGAAGCCCGAAAATAATCGGGTAGAACCGGGGGACCCATTTTGTTAATGAATTATTTTCACATTTTTGTAAAAATTTTGGCATAAATCATTCGATTCATACAGTCTACCACCCAGAATCAAGCGGTAATTTAGAAAGAGTCCATAAAATCATAAAAAATTCACTTTGTATTTTAGCAAATCAAACAACTCACCGCGCTCATAATATAAGTTTTAATCGGGCTATAAAAGGTTCACCACATTTTTGTGTTAATCGTAAAGAGCCCGATATTACTGGTCTAAACTTAATTAATGAAAAATAATCATCACCATTAGGATATGATTAAAAAAATGCAACAACGCTTAAAAAATTTAGGAAGCAATTAAACTTTGTCAATATCAGGCTGATTTGAAGCAAACTGATAATAATTTACCGAATTTTAAAATAGTTCAAATTAAACCTGGCGATTTTGTTTATGTTAAAACGTGATCAATCAGTAGCAGCAAAAACTGACAATTTAATTTGGATCGGTCCATACAAAGTTTTAAGCGTAGGGATAGCATTGTCGAAATTTTTAAAGGAAATGACACAAAAGATTTTGTACACAGGGTTCATGTTTGCCTCAAAATAAATCGCCAGGATAATTTTCAGACGATATTAGATTACCAGAGCCCATACCAAAATAATATTATCAATTTAAGATCGAATCGCAATAGACGTCCAACAGAAAAACTTCAAATAGAACCAAAGAACAAATCGTATACTTAATATAAGAGCTGGGGGCTGTAAAATCTCTAACGGTTTTTGAGCGCTAATATAATAATAATTTGCCCGAAACACACAGATTCACTTTTGTATCGAAAATAAGTACACAAAACTGNAGATACTAAAGCGATCTCCGCGTTCTCGACATACTTCTCTACCACCAATTCGAGGACCCACCATCCCATCAATGAGCAAGTTTATATTGGTTAAACTGCAGTACAAGCCAGGACTGTTAGAACCCGCATAGTTGTCTGTCTAACTACACCTTACCGTCTAACCATCTCAGAGGAAAACCTTCGAATTCGCACTCGATGGACTGATGTAAGTTCATTTCAATGCCTACACGCCTTTTTTTGCATAGCGGCTTAGATTTCAAGTATTTCTAGAATTCTAAAGTTTTATCTTATAATAAAGAGAAGATTATATTCATTACAAGAAAAATGAAACCTAGCCGAGACATGTGTAATAAATCTCTGTCAACAAGAAACGCTCGAACGGACAAATCTGCCCCTCTTTTAAATTGTTTTGCTCTAATAAAGTGTTTATTTTTAAATTGTTGAGCAGTTAAAAGAGTGTTCATGTCTGATTTTATGAATACCAGCCAGGTGGTTTGTAAAAGGAATATGATCCCCCGACGCGGTACTTCTTACTCTTTCATTCTTTGTTTTCCGTCCATTTTTGCTTCAAACCTACGCAAAAAGAGGATGAAAACCCCACGCAAAAGCCATCCTTACTACAGTAGCCTGGTACTTCAGAGGCATCAAAGTGCAGCAAATTGCTCCGGGATGTCTACAAAATCTATTTCTGATCAAATATGCAACAAGGGTGTTGTTCAAAAATTGAGAGACCTTTTGTAAATAAAACCTCCGGGGAAATAGATTTCAAAATTCAAATCATGAAAAACGGTCAAAAATTGTCGATGAGTTATATCGCTAAAAAAATTTAGCCATCGAAATAAAAATCCTCTCTTTCGAATTTCAGTTTACTACTGACACGCTGCGTGTCACACGCAGGGAATGGATTTTCCGGGTCGAAATTTCGACCGAGAACGCAGGTCGGGTCGGCACCTGGAAAGTAGCCGACCTTCCGATCCGCAGAAATTTTATTAAAACACATATATTTTATGTATTTTTATAGCTATAAATTTATTACAGAGATCCGAGTTCCCTGGGTAAAAACGTTGACCAGGTCGACTCGGGTCGAAAATTTTTGACGTGGAATCTAGGTCAAGTCGAGTCCGCGCGACCCAGCCGGAAAAGTACTCACGACATAATTTATAATGTATTTATAATTGTCCAAAATGATCATTTTATTATAAATTTGGTTATATTTTTAAATTATGAATAGTTAGCTGGCAATTGTTTGGCTCATTAAGGCAATTTTTGCACACTTTTTAAGTATCATTGCAATTTGGAACTATTTCAGAAAATCGAACCGACCTGGTGAATCCGAGCATAAATCCGATCCCTGATGACACCGTTAGGTCCGTGATGACTGAAAAGGGGGAATAGACAAGTCGGGGCTTGAAACCGTGGCTCCTCATCATGATTCGATGTGTTTACCACTTCACCATATTGCCTGAATTCTAGTCGATTTCTCGCTAATGCGCGAATTAGTCGTCGACTTAATCGCACCTGACACCTTTCTAGATTCGACTGGGAATCTCGGTGATTACAAACTTGATATATTTAAGTTCGTGACCTCTCAGAGGGTAGTCCTCAATGTGGGATGATTGGGGTACAAAGGCCTTATGATCGAATCAATTTACTACATTTAAGCTTCATGAGCCCTGTTTTGAGTGTAACTAGAATTCGAATGCTTAGTGTAACGGATTGGTTACCGGTTTGCTCACTTTGGGTGGCCAGCCCTTATAAGTTCTAGAGTTCGGTACTTGTTTGATATGTACTATCCCACAGTTATGCCTATCGGATTAACACATCTAGAATCCAGAATACTGGACCAGCGTTACTAGCTGAAGGTGCCACTTTTTCTACCATTGTTAGGTCCGTATGACTGAAAAGGGGGAATAGACAAGTCGAGGCTTGAACCGCGGCTCTTTTATCATGATTTAAGTGTGTTACCAACTACACCACACTTGCCTGTTATCTAGTCGGATTTCTCGCTTATGGCGCGAAATTAGCCGTCAAACTAACCGCCCTGACAACACACTATTTATTATGTCAACTTTTCAACTTATTTCGATGCATGGTCCTAGGAGATAGATTCTGAAATTTCACGAAATAACTCCTGTAAAGACTTTGTGACGATTTATATAATCATTGTAAGCTCAGTAGCTTACACAGAGATTGCGTCGGTGAAAGCTGCGGCGTAAATGCCAAAGATAAAAAATAAAAGAAAACAGTTGTTGTGATCTATATTTTCGATACAAAAGTGAATCTGTGTGGTCACAAAGTCGTTACAGGAGTTCATTTCGTGAAATTTCAGAATCTATCTCCTAGACCATGCATCGAAATAAGTTGAAAAGTTGACATAATACAATAGTACGTGTTGTCAGGTGCGGTTAGTTTGAGCGACTAATTCGCGCCATAAGCGAGAAATCCGACTAGAAATAACAGGCAATGTGGTGTAGTTGGTAAACACACTCAAATCATGATAAAAGAGCCGCGGGTTCAAGCCTCGACTTGTCTATTCCCCCTTTTCAGTCATTACGGACCTAACAATGGTAGAAAAAGTGGCACCCTTAGCTAGTTAACCTGGTCCAGTTTCTGGATTCCAGAGTGGTTAATCGATAGGCATAACTGTGGGAGTAGTACAAACTCAAACAAGTACGGAACTCTAGAACTTATAAAGGTGGGCCACCCAAAAGTGAGCCAAACCGTAACCAATCCGTTACACTAAGCATTCGAACTACGTATACAACTCAAAACCGAGGCTCATGAAGCTTGAAATTAGAAATTGATTCGATCATTAGGCCTTGTGTACCCAACTAATCACCCACATTGGAGACTACCTCTGAGAGGTACGAACTCATTAAAATAATCAAGTTTGTAATCCCGGAGATTCCAGTCGAATCTAGAGGAGTTCAGGTGCGATTAAGGCAGCGACTAATATCGCGCCATAAGCGAGAATCCGACTAGAAATATCAGGGCAATATGGTGAAGTGTGGTAAAACACTCGATCATGATGAGATGAGCACGGGTTTCAAGCCCCGACTTGTCTATTCCCCTTTTCAGTCATCACGGACTAAGCGTGTCATCAGGGATCGGTTTATGCTACTCGGATCACCAGGTCGTTTCGAATCCTTTTACGACATTGTATCGTAATATTTTCTCGAGTTCAAATTATTGCATGCTGCGTTATAAAAATAGACTGTTTTGGATACAATAAAGCTTAAACAGTGTCAAAAAATTGCCTTAGACTCCGACTAGATCTTACACGTTTAGTATAAGTACCCATGAAAAATGTTGCGCTTTACTATTTTGAAAGCTCGTGGAGGGACAAAAAATACACGAAATTGACTTTCATTAGCAGGTTCAATTCGCACATAGAGTTAGAAAAGGTGCAATTTCTGAAAAAATGATATTGAAAATTTTTTCGATGAGCCGTGATGCGAAGATTATATTTTCATCCTTACTTTTCTCCTTTCTTTGGATTTTCGTCTTGAAATTTTCTTTATCAGCTTTATCTCACAAATTCTATCTTTATCAAACAACAGGTCTTAATACTCAGTTTTTAGGATTTCGTCTTGACCATCTTTTAAATTAAACATTAAACTCTGTTTCATACTGAGATGTTAAACTTTTTTGTATTTCTTTTTTGTTGGAAAACAGAAATTGCTAATGATGATGTACAAGCAGGGCGGAAATAAAAGCCAAAACCATATGAATGTTACCCTATTCATCACTTTTCACAGGTTGAGAATTATCGTTTCATAGCAGACGAACCCGATAAGGTTTTTTGTTTGAACTTCGGAGCACCAGGTTATATAGGACTTAAGGCTTTCACTTAAAGTTTTATATTTACTAAGCATACTCATTATTAATAAATCGTATGGATTTTCTGGTAAGAGAACAGATTCTGAGTTAACTTTCACTTTCATCCACAACGGAACTCAGAAGTGGATTTAATGTTCTAGTTTTGTCCTTAATTATTAATTTAATTAAAAATTTCGAGTCTTCTATTCCTTTATCTCAATTGATTTCACAACAATTAATTGCCTAACACCTAAACCTTTTCCCATAATATTGACTTCAAAGTATCAAACATGAATGAAAGCTCGTGCTCCTTCATGCCATTCTGGGGGATATCATACTCTATGAGTCTAGGGGTGGTAATGAGCAAAAATTCCGAAGTATATTTCATAATTGTTAAAAAACCCTTAGAGCGCAAAGATTTATAATAAAATGATCATTTGGAATAATAAATAACATTATCATCAATTAATGTTGAGTACTTTTTCCTGGCTGTTGTGGTCGCGCCGACTCCGACTTACACGTAGGATCTCCACGTCACCGAATTTTCGACCCGTTACTCACCTTGTCATAATTCATTTTTGACCGCAGGGGAATCTCGGTTCTCTGCTTAATCAATCTTCATAGTTATAAATACAGTAGAAAATTTTATATGTTTTTTAAGGTGTATCCCTGTTCCTACCATTTTCTGCAGTTTCATTATGTCGATAAAGATGCACCAATCCAATTGTTCATGTGTTAATATCAAGCACTGAAACAACACTACAATGCACAAGCAAAAAAAATTTCGGAAAATTTTGCACAGTTTCTTTTTTCTGATTATTTTTTTAATTTATTATTTTCTACAAAATTATGTTCAAAAATAAACGTTTGTTGTCTTTAATTTGACCACTTAAAACTTTATAAATATCGAGGTTGACGTAAGGCAACTTTCTATTCACTGTTTCCTCAGCTTCTTTTGAGTCTACTTTTCGAAAAAATCGAAGAACATTTTTTTTCGAGTAAGAATTATTTTCACGTGACCTTGAGAAAATGATTGCTAATATTTTTTGTGTTATGGTGATCGAATATTATTGATTTGGAAAAAACATGGTGGTCTCCTCAGACGGAGTTATATTTATTTGTTTCCAGTACCTGTTGTCGCAACAAAATTTGAGTGTTTTTTTTGAACAATTTTCGTAACCTACGAAGGAAGATAGATTATTTCGATGACTATATAAAGTTAAAAACGGGTGGATTAATCGCTTCATGGTCCACTAGAAGAAATTTTTATAGTGCACCTACATCGACAAAACCGCTCCTCAGAAGTTTAATAAATACTACGTTATACAGCGATTAGGTCAAAAATTGAAGGACTTATTTCAAATAAAACCTGAGGAGGAGGATAGATTTACCGTTTGTTGACTTAGGTAACCTCTTGTGTCGCATTACGTATGTGAAGGAGTGTGGTCCATATCAAAATAGAGTTTTGGTGCACTATTTTTCTTTTCGGCAAGTTGACGGCTGTTCTACACTGGCTTAATCTGAATAAGTATCCTTGATAGACTTTGTGTTTCGCTAATATTCTATTCGAGAATAGTCAAATTAGGATCAGGGATACCCTTAATAACAGTTCTGCGCGATCGGAAGGTCGGCTACTTTTCCAGGTGCCGACCCGACCTGCGTTCTCGTCGAAAATTTCGACCCGGAAAAAATCCGATCCTGCGTGTGACACGCAGCGTGTCAGTAGTAAACTGAAATTCGAAGAGAGAGCGATTTTTATTTCGATGGCTAAATTTTTTTAGCGGTTAACTCACGACAATTTTTGACCGTTTTTCATGATTTAGAATTTGAAAATCTATTTCCCCCGAGGTTTTATTACAAAATAGGTCTCCAATTTCTGAACAACACCTTGTTGCATGATTTGATCAGAAATAGATTTTGTAGACATCCCGGAGCGAATATTGCTGCACTTTGATTGCCTCTGAGTCCAGGCTTACTAGTAGTAAAGGATGGCTTTTGCGTGGGGTTTTCATCCTCTTTTTGCGTAGGTTTGAGCAAAAATAGGAAAAAAATGGAGAAAGGAAATCCGGTCGGGGATCATTCCTTTTACAACCCTGCTCTGAGTATTCATAAAATCAGACCCAAAAGTGAGCAAACCGGTAACCAATCCGTTACACTAAGCATTCGAATATCGTATACAACTCAAAACAAGGGGCTCATGAAGCTTGAAATGTAGTAATTCGATTCGATCATAAGGCCTGTGTACCCAATAATCACCCACATTGAGGACTAGCCTCTGAGAGGTCACGAACTCAAAAATAATCAAGTTTGTAATCACCGAGATTCCCAGTCGAATCTAAGGGAGGTGTCAGGTGCGATTAAGTCGAGCGACTAATTCGCGCCATAAGCGAGAAATCCGACTAGAAATATCAGGCAATATGGTGAAGTTGGTAAACACACTCGAATCATGATGAGAGAGCCACGGGTTCAAGCCCCGACTTGTCTATTCCCCCTTTTCAGTCATCACGGACCTAACGGTGTCATCAGGGATCGGATTTTATGATCGGATTCACCAGGTCGGTTCGAATTTTCTGAAATCGTTCAAATTGCAATAATACTTAAAAAGTGTCAAAAATTGCCTTAACTGAGCAAAAATTCCAAGTAATATTCATAATTTAAAAATATAACCAAAATTATAATAAAATGATCAATTTGGAATATAAATAACATTATAAATTATGTTGAGTACTTTTCCGGGCTGGGTCGCGCGGACTCGACTTGACCTAGATTCCAGGTCAAAAATTTTCGACCCGAGTCGACCTGGTCAACNACCCAGGGAACTCGGATCTCTGTAATAAATTTATAGTATAAACTACATAAAAAATTATGTGTTTTTAAAATAAAATTTCTGCGGATCGGAAGGTCGGCTACTTTTCCAGGTGCCGACCCGACCTGCGTTCTCGGTCGAAAATTTCGACCCGGAAAAATCCGATCCCTGCGTGTGACACGCAGCGTGTCAGTAGTAAACTGAAATTCGAAAGAGAGCGATTTTTATTTCGATGGCTAAATTTTTTTAGCGGTATAACTCATCGACAATTTTTGACCGTTTTTCATGATTTAGAATTTGAAAATCTATTTCCCCCGAGGTTTTATTACAAAATAGGTCTCCAATTTCTGAACAACACCTTGTTGCATGATTTGATCAGAAATAGATTTTGTAGACATCCCGGAGCAATTTGCTGCACTTTGATTGCCTCTGAGTCAGGCTACTAGTAGTAAAAGGGATGGCTTTTGCGTGGGGTTTTCATCCTCTTTTTGCGTAGGTTTGAGCAAAAAATAGGAAAAAAATGGAGAAAGGAAATCCGGTCGGGGATCATTCCTTTTACAACCCTGCTCTGAGTATTCATAAAATCAGACATGAACACTCTTTTAACTGCTCAAAATTTTAAAAATAACACTTAAGAGAAAAACATGGTGGCAGATTTGTCCGTCGAGCGTTCTTGTTAGAGATTTATACACATCGTCTCGCTGGTTTCATTTTTCTTGGTATGAATTATAATCTTGTCTTAGTTATAAGAAAAAAACTTAGATTCTAAAATACCACTGAAATATAAGCCGCTATGCAAAAAAAAGCGGTGCAATTGAGCTTACAATCAGTCAGTCAGGCAACAAGGTTTCATAGAGAATGTTTAATGACTAGAAATAACAGACAATATGCGGTCTAACAGTCCTTCTGTACTGCAGTTAACAAAATAAACTTGCTCATTGAGGGGATTGTGGGTGCTTCCAGCAATGTGATGGGGGGGGAAGTAATGATTAATGTCTAGAGAATATTCGAGAACCAACCGCTTAATGAATAAAACCTGATTGCTGGTTTTTCTCTCCAGTATTGAATAACTTCATATTCATATAGTTATCACAGTATAAGCGTATTTTGTTGTTAAAAGCTACGAACAATTTTCCTGCCTTCAAAACTCACGGAGAAATAGGCTTTTCGCAACAAAACATGACTCTATTTTGAAGCTCGTTCCTGATTGGTCGGGCAATTAGTGATCTTTAATAATTGTTCAGGATGTTAAATTTTCGTTGAAATTTCACATTGTATTTAATTATTGGGTTCAACAATGTGTAGTCTTTGAGATATTCGCCCTCAAAAGACACAAAATCATGTTTTCCCATGAGGGGTACCTTAAGGTTTATTAATATTTAAGATATTTTCTATTTTTTATGTAAAAACTTATTTTCTACAGAGAAATTTCCAAATTAAATTAAAAAAACTATAATTTAATGTTGATAAATAGGTCTTTGAAGATGATCGCGCTTCAGAATTGACATATGATTTTTTAAAATCGTGTGTCATTAATGATATCATACTAATATTTCATTTTGAATGCTAAAAATACTTTTTGTCATTTCAGAAAATAAAGTGCGAAATCTATTTTGACATTCTGTGTACGAAAGAGAGCTTTTTTTCGGATAAAAGTGTTTTTCTTTTAACTTGAACTTTTATTGATCAACTTGTTAAACTAAAAGATTTTGACAGTTAGGACAGAAATTGGGGAAGTTAACGAAAGCTCAATAAAAAACCTACGTGTAGGAAAAAGAGCATTTACACTTTAGAACTCTTGAGGACACTCAAACTGGGTGCTTTCCAGCAGTCAGAGGGTATAAGCCGTTATTTTTTGGGAAGTCGTAGTTGTTGTGCAACTTTAAGCAACTAGTAAGCAATTTTCTCACTGTTTCGATGTTTTCGAATACACTCAACATTGATATCGAAGATATAACCTGTAAAAGAAGTTTTTATTCTTATTTTGAGTGATTTTCAAGATACAGTTTGTAAGATACTGCATAAAAGCCAGAGTTAATACTCAATATAATCGTTGGGTTGTTAAACTCGATATTTTTAAATTAAAACAAATTTATTGTTCAATTGAAAACTGCATTTTTGGTCAAGTTTTATTTATTAGGTCTACAAATCTATAGCGGTTTGAATAATAAATTTCGGAGTAAAAGTATACTTTTTTCAATTTGGACACATTTAAGATGTCAACATATAAAGTAGGATACTTAACCCAGGGTTGTTTTAAAGAACTTGTTTACAATTTTATCCTTTACTCTTAGTAAATATTAAGACAACCGGGTTGTCACAACCCTATGAAAGTGTAAGGTCTTGATGCAAATCGCTAAAGATAAGGACATATCAATCAAAAATCAAATGAACATCACAGTACCAGAAAATGTCGGACTTGAATCAGGTACAGCTCGAGGTAAGATAGTAAATCGGCTATATTAGCGGGAATCGATCAAAGATACCATTTAACACATATATTTTACACATGTGTATAAAAAAATCATTTATTTTTCATAATCGGGAAAATACCGAAAGTTGACAAAATTGTCTCTGTAAAATTTGATCATTCAATTTTTAGAACAAAAAATAATGCCTGGAAAATTATTTTTTGATCATCTTTAAACTTTTTATGTGTTTTAAAAAACCGTTTTCTCACTGCCCAAAGAAATCTGAAACTCTCGAAATGGTCGAGAAATAGCCGATTTACTATTTCGAAGATTCAACTTATGCGTTAGTAAGAGCTGTGAGTCACACAGCCTGTGACTTCATAATTCTCTTATTTGTGGAACTAGTGTATCGAAATAAAGCTCCGACCATTTTGATATTTTTGTGTCTTAAAAATAATAATCTAATTAATTTTAACAGCATCGTAATTTTTATGAAACTTCAGTCTAGATGGCCAAAATTTAACGGAGAAACTGAAATTATGATGTGACAGCTCTCACGGACGCCAATAGCATAATCTTCGATATAGCAGATTTACTATCTTCCCAGTTGCAAGTTGCCACAGCTTAGGCTTATTTTTATGACTAAATCTAAAACTAGATGAAGTGAATGATACTTTGGGTATGAATATTGCAACATATGTATGGATAGGAACAAAAAATTAACAAGATGTTTAAAAAGATAGCTTTCATAAATATTTAAGAAATTTTTCACTGTTATCGAAGAAATAGTGATTGCTGGTAGATCTTTTTCACAAACTTCAGTCAAACAAAATATTATTAATTTGAAAATGTTGTTACATGTGGTGTCAGTGACACACCACTGGTGTCAATTGTAAAGCAGTGACTAGGATAAGGTAGGAACGGCAAAAAACATTTTGCTCAAAATTTTTTAATTATATTTAAATTGTAGCCCTTGAAAAAATATACTACCAAAATATATACTGTTCAGTACAAAAAGTTGGCATTCTCTGCTTAAAAATGAAGACAAACATTTTTGAAATTGCCTAGGTTTAAGGCGGTACTGTGCTTTCTGAAAAAAAAAATTTCAAGATTTGGACTAGACTAATACGGCCAAAAAAATCACAATGTCGGTAGTCTCGCATCTCTCAGACCTCTAGTTAGGCGTCTAGGAGACAAAACGTTAAAAATCAATTTTTATGACTAACTATATATTCGATTACTAAAATTAAATTTGCATAATTATTGACTGGCAAAGAGCTTTTATCCGACCGAGCCGATTTCTATAAGATGATCTGGTTCGGAAAATAAAATTTTTATCTCGCGAAGAAAAAGTACTGAAAAATCGGCTCGGTTGGATGAAAACCCTACCTAAGATCAGCCCATGTATTACATAAAATTACAAATCGGGTGTGTCGTTCCGAAAAAAAGGCTTTAGATTTCGCTCAAAAATGTAAAGTTATTTTTTCTCTTCACAGTTCACTTTAACAAGGTACTTACTTCAAATACA
>SCLH01000710.1:12634-76495 GCA_004367855.1 Oikopleura vanhoeffeni | reverse complement strand
TATTAGTAACATTGATAATTTGGTACATAGAGAGATGAGCTTGAGTTTAGGAGAGGTTAATAAGCTACAAATACCCAACACTTATCATGTATTTTCGAGATACAATTGATTCATTGTTGATTCAACTTTATATACAAGATTTAACTTCTTCGCGTATATATGGGACAACTTATCAAATTGATGGTTAAATTATTTAAGATTTTATGACTGTAGGATACATTTATACCTTTTGAGTCAACAATATATAGTCAAGATCGTTTAACCCTCCGGTGTAAAATTGTGATAACAACAAACATTTTTAGATTGTGTTCAAAAGAATCCCTTCAAACTGGAAAAATATCGTCTATGTTCTACAATTCATTCACCGAGGCAAACAAACGAATACGTTATTAGACCNACCAAAAAGTTTGATTATCGATCATTTTTCCTCGATTAAAAAAATACAGGTTTCTTTGTTAAAAATGAACAATTTTGAGTCTGTTGTCAATTTTTACGGATTGAAAAAACCCAGTACTCAATTCAACTCAAAAAATGTTGTCCATCTTTCTAGAGAAATAAAGCATGATATTTTTCTTTATAATGCAGAAATTGAGCCACTTTTTAATTCAATTAAAAAATTCGATAAAATTATTCATTTTGTTGTAGAAAATACTCAAATAAGTCTTATTGCTAATGATAAATCAATTCCAAAATTGCTTGCTTGTAAAAAATCGAAAAATTGCATTTTCATCACTACTAATCCGCCACGTTTCGAAAAGCAAAAACAAGTTTGTGCTGCAATCACAGTGCAGAAAATAGTCACCAAACAAGTTTTTATGGTGAAAGTGTGAATTATATTGCCGAAATGATCAAGGCTAAAATTTTACCGCCTAAGGCTAAAAACTACCGACAAAAATATTTTGCCACTTGGGACATTGAAACGCTTGAAAAAAATAGAAATTTTGAAAGTGAAATAGGCCAAGATTTTGAGATAAAAGAAAAAACTGGATTGACATATTTGTCACAATGTAAAGTTTTTTCAATAGGGGTTGATACTAATTTTCAAGGTATAACTAAAGTTTTTGTTCGGGAAAATTCAGATCCAGATACTGCACTTAAACTTATAAGCGATTTTATTGATTTTCTGGTCGATATTAAGAAACAAATAGAAATACCGATTTATTTCAAAAAAGCTTTCGCAAAAATTGACCAAAAAATAGAAGAAATGAAGTTTAATAAAGAAAAGTGCAATACTCTGTTTAATTGGAAACGTTACCTTAAAACATTTTTTCAGCTTAATTGTTATGGATTTAATTGTGCTAATTTGATCTTCCTTGTATTGTTCCACTACTTTTCACAGTAGCGCAACGCAAGAGTATGAAATAACTTTTCTAAAACGAAGCACTAAATATATAAGCGTTTCTATTGACGACTTGAATTTTCGAGATATAATGCTTTGAAGTGAACCTTGTTCTTTGTCAAAGTACTTTAAAACTTGGAAAGTTAAAGAATACCGAGAGTTTCCTCCGTTTTCTGCTTTTTATAGCAATCTTAAAGGTGAAAATATTCCCGAAGAAGATTATTATGAGGCTAGAAATCTATTTTATAAAAATGAGGCTCTCCCAAGTGGACACCGAAATAAAATGTCAAATATGAAAGATTGGCTCATTTTTTACAATAAAATGGATGTTGAGCCATTTTTGAAAGCAATTGAAAACCAATTTGATGCATTTCATGATTTATTTAGTCAAAATTTGCTCAATTTTTTAAGTTTACCAGGCTGCGCACAAAAAGTTTGCTATGATTTTTTCGACAAAAAATCGCCTTTAATTTGTTCGTTCAACAAGGATTTTATACAGGAAAATTTTCGAGGTCAACTTTACGGTGGCTTATCTAACGTGTATCACCGCTACCAAAATTTCACGGGACAACACTGGACCACCAGCTGGACGTATAGCACCAAACGGAGATAAATTTAGTTACTTCTGCTTTTTCGACTTCAACTCCCTTTACTTGTGGTGTCAAAGTCAACCATTGCCTACTACTCCTGGTATTTTATGGCAAAAAACACATCGACAGCTTAGAAAGAGTATACTTTCTTCTCAAACCTTGTTTGAAGCATTGCAATGATTGAATTTCATGCAACATTATTGTGAAGATCTGGTTGATCGATCTGGTAATCGTGTTACAATAGAACAACATTATTACCGTGGAGAAATCTTTGTTGGCAAATATGAATTAGATGGTTATGCAAAAGTTGGAAATCGAGAAATATTGAAATCGAGAAATATTGAAATATTGAAATTTGAATATAACGGATGCGGGTAAAGTTCATCAAAACTCACTATTAATTTATGAAAATTCAAAAAAAAATGACTAATTAGAGTTGTGGTGACAACATTTTGTGAATGATTCATAAAAATGCTGAATAATTCTTCAGTTTTCGACTAAAACCCCTTAAAAATTGAATGTCATTTTGAATGTTACTTACTGAATTTACAAAATTAACTTATAAAACAAAAAGTTTCATATTGAATAAGTATAAAATTATTCTAAAAATGCATTTAGGTACCACAAGTGTCCTCACTGTAAACTTGAAATTGCGTCCAACAACTTTAAAAACTATGATGAAAAACGTCATTTTTTACGATCTCGTGGAACATTGCACTTGATTTATGGCTGTCAATGAGAAAATCAGCGAAGTGCTTTCAAAGATTTGCCTACGGAAATGTTTCCACAACTAAGTTATCATTACTCTACGGATGAAAAACTATTATCAGGCATTAAAAGTGGAGAACTTTACGGCTTTATCAAATGTGATGTAGAGTCGCCGAAAGAGTTCATAGACAAATATCTACACTTGAATTTTGATGCACATAATGTATGTGATGAAGATGAGCTTTTTTGCTCAAAACAATTTCAGCGTACTAACATGATCAGAGATTTTGCTTACTTCCCGGTACATCCTCGTGCTGTTAAACAATATCGTATTCAAAAAGTTTTGGCAGAGGATTTCGATTTGGTCAAGTATATAAAAAGTATCTGTGATTATATATCTGGTACTTACTTAGTGGCGTTGGATTTGGTATACTTTGTGATGAAGCCTACTAAACTAGAGGAATCAATAAGGTAATGATTGATAGACAAAAATAAGAAACCCTTTACTTTTATGTACAGTGCCTGTGATCTGAAATTAATTTCTTGACTGTTAAAATAGGTGATCATACCTGCACACAGTTACTTAAAGAAGTAATGTTTCACTTTAATTGTCAATTTAGCATCAACTCCTTTAACAATAATTGATTCAGGTTCATACATCCTTCTCATACGAATAGCTTTATCAAAGCCAAACTTTACGATGAACAAAGTATTCATAAGTTTTATGAAGATTTGGAAGAAGTGAACAAAGATTTGTTATTGAACTGTTTTACAGAGCATCAAAAGAACGAAGATTACNTACATCCCCGTGCTGTTAAACAATATCGTATTCAAAAAGTTCTGACAGAGGATTTCGATTTGGTCAAGTATATAAAAAGTATCTGTGATTATATATCTGGTACTTACTTAGTAGCTTTGGATTTGGGATACTTTGTGATGAAGCCTACTAAACTAAAGGAATCAATAAGGTAATGATTGATAGACAAAAATAAGAAACCCTTTACTTTTATGTACAGTGCCTGTGATCTGAAATTAATTCCTTGACTGTTAAAATAGGTGATCATACCTGCACACAGTTACTAAAGGAAGTAAAGGTTTACTTTAATTGTCAATTTAGCATCAATTCCTTTAACATTAATTGAATCAGGTTCATACATCCTTCTCATACAAAAAGCTTTATCAAAGCCAAACTTTACGATGAACAAAGTATTCATAAGTTTTATGAAGATTTGGAAGAAGTGACAAGATTTGTTATTGAACTGTTTTCCAAAAAAAAAAAAAAAAAAAAAAAAAAAAAAAAAAAAAAAAAAAAAAAAAAAAAAAAAAAAAAAAAAAAAAAAAAAAAAAAAAAAAAAAAAAAAAAAAAAAAAAAAAAAAAAAAAAAAAAAAAAAAAAAAAAAAAAAAAAAAAAAAAAAAAAAAAAAAAAAAAAAAAAAAAAAAAAAAAAAAAAAAAAAAAAAAAAAAAAAAAAAAAAAAAAAAAAAAAAAAAAAAAAAAAAAAAAAAAAAAAAAAAAAAAAAAAAAAAAAAAAAAAAAAAAATGTTATAACTAACGCGCACCGAGCATCAAAAGAACGAAGATTACCAAAAAAAGGGATTTGTCTGTCGGAATGCTGTTGTTCTGCACATTTGTTTAACTAAATATAATGCAGAATCAGCTAAATTTTGTTCAATTCCAGTAGTATCTTTATTTGTTAAGTTTTTCTCAAGCAGGATCAAGCAATTTGTACCAAACTACTCCAGCATTTTGATGTACACTGGCAACAGTGTAAAGTTCTTTCGACCAAGCTCGTTTGTAGCTCTTATCAAACAACTTTTTCTTGAGTAGAACTCTAACCAAGTCACCCTTTGTCAATCTTGGTGTGATATGTTGCTCTATATTTGGAAACATAGTTTTGAAAACTTCTTTACGATTTGAATCTTTGACACGTGATGGCGCCATACCAATAGAACGGTGGGGTGTATTGTTCTACTTTTCAGTTGTTTGTTCAAGATAATCTATCCAGCGCTTTGATTTATTTGTGTACAAAGTTTTTTATAGCCGCCGTTTCATGGTCTGAATCATTCTTTCGGCCATTGAAGCTTTTTTATTAGATTTAATACTGTATAGATGAATACCATAAGTTTTGAAAACATCTTTTACATCTTTGTTGAAAAACTCGAGAACATCATCTGTGATAATAGTGTTCGGATGATTATCCATATTATTTAAAATAAACTGAAAAGCCTCAGATGTTGTGTTTTTATCTTTTTTCTTCATGGGTCTTGTCCAAAGCATTTTTGAGAAGCAGTCGATAACAACCAAAATGTATTTATAACCTCCATTTGCCTGTTTCAAGCCAGGTTGTTATTACGCTTTTATACAAAATTTAGTTAAACTCAAATGCCCGAGCCAATATACAAGTATATTCCAGAACAATCAACAATTACTACAGTACCCCCCCCCCGGAAGTTAAAAGTTCGTAAGACTCTTTTTCATTATCTGTTAACTACTGCTGTATTTTCGAGTTAAATTGTGTTAGTTAATTACCAATGGTGATGTACTTAGCTTTTTTACTACCAGATTAAGAAATACTTCCAGTTTGAAAAAACAAATTAAAAGTAGTTTTGGAATGTGAGATAAGCTCAAATAAAACCGTTTAACTTTCCAATCCTGAAAACAGCCATTTTTAGTATTTTTTTAATTTTTTTGGAAAACTGGTCTTGAATCTGAAACCAATATTTTTTGGTTAAATCGTTTATGCTATAAACTATGCACTTTTTATCAATTTATTAGGAGCTTGCTCTGAAAATCAGCGTTTCAGCTGAAATTTAAAAAAAATCAGCAATAAAAATGTTTAAAATGAATCAAAATACTCGAAAATCCTTACCTATAAAATTTTTGTAATTAACTTAGGAATAAATTTGCAGCTTTTTAAAACACTTATTAGAAAACTAAGAATATGTGATTATTTTATAATGAAAATCAAAAGACAATAACGTATGTGAAAAACTTCAAAAATTAAATCTGAAATACGGCGCAGATATCGAGACTTTTATAATATAAGTGCCAGATAACGTTTTTTATCCGAAATTAATCTTTAATTTATAAATTTTTCATAACTGTTTTGGTAAGATTTTCGGAATCGGACCCTCCGATCTCATCCACTAAAAATACTTATTATATAATAAAATTTATATGCACACTTGTGAAATTAATGACCTTTTTTTTTGTGATGACAATTGATTTCTCATAAGAATATTTTCAAAGTCAAAAATGCTTTCGTTCAAAAAAAGGTTCGCTCACAAAAATCTAGAAAAAAAAATTTCTTTGAAAAATTTTCGAAAGATCGGCCAACAAAAAAGTACCTTTTTTTCAACTTTCGAAAATTTTTTTTGAAATTACCTTTGTCAAATTGAAAATAATGAGTCATTATTAATGACTCAACATTACTTTTATTTAAAATGAATCTTCAACTGATAGCTCTTTAAATTTTGTCAAAATTCACTTTTTAGACAAATTTAAATTTGCTTGTAATTTATTTAACCTTATACAAAAATGAATCTAGATGCTTAACTATTGCTTAAAATTCAAAATTTATATGGAAATTAATTGAATAAAATTTATGAACAACAAGTAGTTGACCCAAAAATGAATTTGCACTTCATGAAAAAAGTTATTATAAAAATTCAATAAATTTATGATTATATAATGATGATAATAAAAATACAATAACGTATGTAAAACTCCAAAATGAATTCTTAATAATTATCCAACTTGAACATTTCGATCAGTTTTTACATGATTAAATCAAAATAAAACTTAACTCTTTATAATAGGTCGCCACCAGCAATTTTTTTTGGCGATTGTATTATTACTCATTTTTTTCCTCAATTTCTTTTTAATTCTTCTGTAATAAAAAGCGATAGAATAAGTAATGAAAGACAAATTTTTTGGTAGTCAAGTCATGGAGCTTGGCTTGAAAATCAAGATAAAAAACTTTATTTTATTAACAAGTCAGGTGGAGCCAAGGGTTCGCTGGATTTGCTTGACGGGAGTAAAAATCACTGACTATTCGCAAGCAAATCGAGTGGATGCCGAGGTCTGCAACTGCTCCTATGGTGTTTAAAATTTTTTCTCACTTACCGTCGAGAGGAATGGGACAAATGCCCATTTTAGTATTTTCACAATTTCCATAACTTGTTCTGTTTTTCCAGAGCACTAATCTATAACATATCGATTTCAGGTCAGAACCCAAACGATGCACATTTTTCATCAAACCGTTAAAAATTGTACGATGGAAAATTAAGAAAGTTGAATGAAAATTATTTGATCAGCTGATATTCACCTGCAAAATGCTGCATATCGATTACGCGACTTCCTGGTCGTTATTTGCTAGATTTTTGGCCAAAATTTTTAAATAATTCGGCTTTTGAAAACAACTCATTCGATTACATTCTTAGATAGCTCACGCTGAGCACAAATATCTTGTTAATAATAACATAAAAAATTGGTCTTTCGAACCAATTTATTTTATCTTTTTTTCTGAGATTTCAGATTTTTTTTAATTATCAGTTTTTCTCAAAGAAATTGGAAGCAATAGTTGATTTTGGAACAATTTTTGTATTTTATTATTCACAAGATATTTGAGCTCAGTTTGAGCTATCTAAGAATGTAATCGGATTAGTTGTTTTCAAAAGCCGAATAATTCTTAAATTTTGGCCATAAATCTAGCAAATAACGACCAGGAAGTCGCGTAATCGATATCCCTTTATGGAACTTTTGTAAAGATTTGTGTCACAAAGCGCAGCGTGACAAAATGGAACGAGTGGGGTGAATCATAGCTCTATGACCAAATCCCATGACCAAATCCTCCCATGACCAAATCCAGATCAATCATAATTTATACTTCTTAAAACTTTCCGGCTACCGGTGCTCACTACGGAAGAAAGTCACAAATTGACCGGATGTTCACAGATCGTCGATCATGATCTGGTTGGTTTGCCTGGAATGTTACGATCCGTTTACGATCCGTATAAAAGAAAGAAACGACAAAATGAGCGGTTCAGTCTTCGAAAAATAAAAAACATAAATAAGATTTGCCTCGCCTTGTGATCCCGACCCAATCTATCCTCCCGCAACGCATATATCTCAGACCAGCATGGTGGAGGAGCGGGGCAAAAAATAGACATTCCTCTTGGAATCTCAATATTTCTGTAAAAAATGACATAAAAAAATAGAAAAAAAAATGAATAAAAAAAAAATTAAGAAAAAAATATAATTAAAAAAATATATATTTAAAAAATAAATATCGTAAAAAAAAATAAAATGTCATGTGTATAACTTAAATCACTTAATACCATCTGTACAATTATATATCTGTACCTACAAAATTTGTACGATCAATTCGGAGCGCGAGTCTCATCATTTTGATGAAACAACCAATCAAAACTATTCTACTTCTTTTTGTTATTTATAAAAATATGTCACATTGTCATAAAATCCACTTTAAAAAAAATCGAGTAAACCTACTCTTAAGTTCTTTTCCTAAAAAATATAAAAATATGATTAAAATGGTTAAAATGTTGATTGGTTAAGTGACGAAAAAAAATCAATGGACACCAATTAATATCATTAAAAACCATAAAATCAATAAAGATCTTTTAAGAAAATCACTCAAAATTACATATATAAACAATTCCACTCAAAAACAACTTGTTCATAATATTTGAAAATTTACGTTTCCCAATTATATAAGTTAGCCTTCTTACTCAAAACAAAAACAAAACAAAAAAAATCAAATATAAAAACGAAAAATTATTTTTCTCAATAATTTTACATAGTTAAAAAAAAGTATTACAATAGAATAATTGTAAATTTTACATTTCAAAATTTTACTGTCAAAATTTGATCTTTTCAAAGGTTTCCACTCAAAGTTTTATCTTTGAAAAATTTGACCCTCAAAATTTGACATTTTCAAAGAAAAAAGATTTGCCTCGACTTGTGATCCCGACTCAATCTATCCTCCCGCAACGCATATATCTCAGACCAGCATGGGGCAATTAATGTATGAAAGGAGACTCTCGAGCTCGTGGGTTGAAGTGTTCGACGAACCTTGATTTGATGAGAAAATATTGAAATAAAATATGTTTCTATAAATAATGATGCATCATAGATTATACTGTGGAAATTGTTACGTGGTCAAAAATCACGAATGGTATCTTATGAAAACCACAAAAGAAAACAAGAATTTAAAATGACATGAGAGAATACTGAAAATATATGATAGTTAAGTTCTTAACGAATACTCATAACTGTAATTTAGATTTTGCAATATCAATTACGGGGCTCCTTGACATTTTTCACTTGTTTTTGAGCCAAAATTTTTATTTAATCCGGCTTCCAAAACAACTCATCCGATAAAATTCTTAGATAGCTCAAACTGAGCACAAATATCTTGTGAAAAATAATATGAAAAAAAATTGGTTGATCGGACGAATTTATTTTATCTTTTTTCTGAGATTACTGAAATTGTTAAATAATTATTTTTTCTTCAAAAAATTAAATTATCAACCATATTTTGTGCTAGATTTTTAGCAAAAAATCTAGTTAAAAATGACCAGGAGCCGCAGTAATCAATATCGCTTAATTTTATTCCCAAAAAAAAATAATAAGTGACTCCAAAATGAATCATTTTAATCGTTCTCTATGACAAGAGTATCTGTTGGTTCCGTTATTATGTTTAACCGTTTACAATTATTTTTTATTTAATTCTAATTAAAAAATCGTTTTATTGACATTTATGCGTAATCAATCTCCAGAATAATATTAAAATAATAAACGGCATAATAGGACGTCAATTTTTAAAATAAAATAAACCATAAATTATGATATGAAATCTCTCAAAACAATTATCAAAAATGAATCTTTATTTCCAACACTCCATCGATGATTATCTAATTCAATTTGAATTTATTTTGGTTTCCCTATTTGTGTTACTAACACCTACTCAATTTGTCTCAGAAAAAAAGACTAAGCTTATAAAGTCATTACAATACAAATCCATCTTGAGAATTTCATTAATGGTTTATCAAAATAAATTTCCTGCTTTTTTTATATGGATTACCGACCCTCAGAGTACAGAGTCTAAATATTTGAAGGATAAAAACAACGCAAGATATTATCACCCAATCAAAACCCTGGATTGCGGAATAGGCCGATTTTATTGGTCAGATTAAACCAAATAATGCTAACTATCAAATGTACTCTGATGGTCGGTTATCCATATATCATATCCCTTTAACACATTGATGATGATCTAGGAATGTGCGGGTTAAGAAGTGTTAGCAAGACCGATCCTGGGAGGACCACTCCTGGAAGAGCCACTCCTGGGCCACTTAAAACACTTAATAACCCGCACATCCCAGATCATCATTAATGTGGTTTTTCCGATAATTCTAGAACTTTATTAAAAAGATTGAGTGAACAATCGAAAAAAATATATTCTGTGAATCATCTAACGTAAATCCTTTTCCCAACGGAACTCCATCTCAAAAACGGTTACCATCTCTATAGCGCGAGTTCGAATCCCACTATTGTTGTGTGAGTGATTGTCTTAGTGATTGTTTGAGTGATAACACAACGATCAAATTAAGCAGTCCAAATATCAAGCACCCTTGCTTATAATCATACTCATGGCAATCACTTAGACAACATTAGTGGGATTCGAACACGCGCTATAAAGAAAGTAAACGTTTTTGAGGTGGAGTTCAGTTGTTAAAAATATATTATATCCTGAATATATCTAAAATTATAGTTGACCGACACGTTCAACTTTGACGTCAAAGACACGTCTGAGACTTGTTCTGATGGGTCAATAAAAAAGAGTCAACGAGTATTGCCCAATAGAAAATAATTATTTTTGTCCCCAAATCGCCGACATTGTCCATATCCTATTACGAGGAAGGTAGATCAAAAAATGCCTAGGTAAAAATACAAACAATTACAAGGTAAAAATTACAAGGTAAAAATACAAACCAAATACAAACGAGAGTGAGACGGGCACCAACCAATCAAATCGCTGATTGAACACACAATTGGTTTGTATTTTTACCTAGGCAATTTTGATCTACCTTCCTCGTAATAGGATATAGTCGAATTTATTTGACAAAAAACTTACTGCGATGTTGAGCATTGGGCATGCCTTCGGATATACTAGGGAGCCCTATCTGCAAAATTCCAGAGAAAGTTATTAAGGCTCATCGGGTTAAACTTTCTCGAAAAAAAATTATGACGATGATAAATTTCGATAGTTTTATTGAATGGTAGTTTTGGCCCCGGGTATAACCCTAGGCATGCCGCATGCCCATTTTTAATTTTATTTTTATTTATGCTGTTATCAAAAATAAATCTCTTACTTATATTTTTTAATCCTGTATCATTCGTCGTTGAAATTATTTAAAATGGTCAAAAAGAACTATTTCGTCTTGATATTTATCTGCAAAAGGCTGCAAAAATAATATCATCAGTATTCATTCGATGTCAAAAAAATAGAAGACAAATTATGTGACTGTTTAGTCTTAGATCATACTGTGAAAATTGTTACGTAAAAAAAATTTACAAATTTCGTTTTATGGAAATAACAAAAGATGGGTGAGAACTGGAAGAAACATGAGAAAATACTGAAAATATCTAATACATAAGTACTAAAAATGTATACTTATACTACTGTACGTAAATGAAATTTATATTTTTGCAATATCGATTTATTTTATTGTCAAAAGTTATAAGTGACTTCAAAATAAATCATTTGAATCGTTATCCATAATTATCAGCTCCAGGCAATCGTTTAAAAACTTTTTCAGATTGTGGCTCAATAATAAAGATGGAATAGTAAAAACTTTCGTTATTAATCAAGCCAAAAGGTTTCAAGAAAACTTAGCTATGAAGAAACAAGTTTTATTCTTAATGAGCTGTACGACCTCTAGAAAAGTGAGTCACTTTAAGTGACTCAATTGAGTACTAGTCGCATATCCCTTTATCACCTTTTGATTAATTTGATAGATGCAGGTTGAGGGAGCCAATCCTAACACTCCTAAGACCCCTTCTAGCCACTCATGAGGCCACTTTCTCTTCGTTTCAGCCAACATCTATTAGATTAATCAAAAGGTGATAAAGGGATATAGGGACGAAGACTTAAAATTTTCTAGATAATTATTTATAACATGAAAGTATGATAAAATCAATAATGCATGAAGTCAGATTTCAGCATAATTCAAAATAAAATCACTTAGCAATTAGGAAAAAACGTTTATTTTTGATTTGATTTTTGACAGAGGAAAGTGTTTAACTATAATTTTACAAATATTTTAGTAAAAATTTCACAGTACAAAGTCATATCAATAAATGCAAATTACGAACTAAAAAAAAGGATTTTTATTGTTTTTATAACTGATCATAAGCTGGAGGCGATTCTATGGGAATTAAAATTTGCTCGGGCGGATTGAACTTGTTGAATTACGTCATCTCTGATATTGACCACAACCATTTGATCACAAGCGGTTTGGAGTTCATTAACTTGAGAATCATTTGCAGGCAAATACTGCGTTTCACCATCACCTTAATTAACAATCATGAAATAAATTTAAGCAAAAAAGCAGCCTACAAAGTTGTTTCCCTAGCTTTTAACAAAATGTATGATTTATCCTTATTTTATAGAGGAGGCGATTTCTTTTTTTCAATGGTCCCTAAATTCATTTTTTTGGTTAATTAATTGCATTTTTTTTGCAGGTGAAGCAAAATTTTTAAAAATGAGCCTACATATTTAACAAAGTCGTCTGGCGGAAGAACTAGACGTATCGGAGACTAGACGTAAACATTTTTACATGCTCATTTCAGCAATCTCATGACTCATGAGTCAGGCACTTTATTTTAGTCTACTGATGGCATCTAAGCCACCAAATACCTTGATGTAACTTAAAAGTGACCAAACTGAAATTTGACTTGAGAGGTGTCAAATTACAAATAAAAAGCCAAAAGTTTGAGCACAAAAAGTTGTACTCACTGCATAGAAATTGGCTTCGAAGAATGTGCTCTTTCTCAAAACCGAAGCTTCAAAATTTTACCGGTATCACCGGAAATCCGGTAGGAAAAAAATGTATTTATCCCTTGGCTGTTCCGTTCTCAAATGTCAGCGGAAAAACTACCGGGGTTGTATAAAAATAGTCATCTAAGTATGCAGCCATATCATCGTAATGATTATATATCTTTGGTTGGTGGCCATATTATTCTACAGATAAATATACCGTAGAATGCTGTCACTCTAGGCTGTCAAAGGTCGTGAAAATTTCGCGCTGATCACGAATCAGATTTTTTTTTAATTTGATAATTTAAAAAAAACGTTTATCGGTTTAATTTCAAACAAATCAAATTCGAGGACTTCGTTTTCCAAGTGTAGTCAAACCTGGTATATCCCCTTAACACAGTTTGCTTAGTTTTTGGTCCGAGTGTGATAGGTGATTTTAACACACTTGGACCAAAAACTAACCAAAGTTTGTTAAGGGGATATGAATAGATATGTTCGGTATACAATTTTGTCCATTTAACTCTCTCCCAAATTGTAGAAACACCGAAAATCACAAAAAAGTGTGTATAAAAAATGTTTATAGGCTAGCACTTGCAAAGTTAAGCGCACTGCAATAAGGGCATCATAATATTTACAATTTTTCATGAAGTATATTACAGGTAGTATAATTTAGTACATTAATAGTTACTCTATTTATCACGATATTACACCTCTCCGCGCTTTACAAATAAGCATAGTACACTCCAAGTGTCGTACCCTGTTATTGAAATATGCTACGAGTTTTGTACTCGAGTCCAGGATGGCTAACGAAAATTTCTATAACACAAGGTAAATATATCTAAGATAGGGATCACCTGCCTCTTATCTTTGCGTTCGTATTTGACCTCGATCAGATATCTCGATATATTATTGTGACCAATATATTGTGATTAATTTGGTATTGTGACAAAATCGGAATGCAAGATTGTGCGATTGAGGCGAGTATACGATTAAAGCGAAATTTACCGGATTTCCCCGAGCTCGCGCCTTCTAGGGAAGCTCTCGAAACAAAGTGAAAGCAGGAAGGGCATCGAGCAGATTTTGCTGATCGGTATCCGATTCGGATCGAATTTCCGGGCCTAAAAAATAAAAAATCTCTCAAAGATAAAGGGCAGGTGATCCCTATCTTAGATATTCTAACGTACCCTAAATGATAAACACTCGATGTGGCAGGTTCACAACCTACGCAACATATTTTTCATTTAGAGCTGCCAATAACAGGCGCGGATTCAAAAGCGTAATGATACCTTTTTGAGCAAACAACAATTAGGGGACGTTACAGTACGTAAATATATAGACAAAGGGTTTGTCATATAACCTTTTAACAAAAATTTAATAAATTTAGTAATTATTTAGAGTGTAGTATTTCTATACTTTAAATTCAAACAAACATTTATGGTGCCTAGTTGATCTTTTTCATGAGCCACGTCGGTTAAACATAATTCAGTATAATTTTTTTGAATTATTGTCCATACATTTATTAATTTATTTCAAAGATAGAAAATAACGAGAAAATAAGAAAATAGCATAAAAAATTTTAAAATTAAAACAATTTTGAGACTTGAAATTTTTATCAAAAATTTTCAAGAGTAAAATATTGTGAAATAAAACATCAAATTTATTTTTTCACAAAGATTTAGTTTTTCAAATATTTATCGTTTTATTTTCAACTTTTTTCCATTATTTTCATTCAGAACTTCAATTTTTGTTAAATTTTCAAAACAATGAATAACAATCATTTATCTATTATTTAATTTCCTGACTTTTAATCAAATAATTTCAAATAACATTTTTGAATTCTGAAATTTCTTATCATTTCTTATCTCCAATATATTTTTAAAGGAAAATTTATAAATCCTCGGAAACAAATCGAATTTTCAATCTTATTTTTTGGCAAAATTTAGTTCCTGAAGTGACGTCATTCATGACGCACACAGAGTAATTTTTGATATACATCTCAAAAAAATTCTGCGATTTCGGCAACTTCGACAACTGTAGACTGTTTTCTGCTCAGAATAGGTGAAAAATTAGTCGATCAACGAAAAAATTGAATTAAAACCTTTAGGTTGACCATAATTTTACCACTTTACAATTTTATGAGTACTTTTAGTGGATGAATACATCGGTGCGGCTCGAGTACAAAACTTCCAGGATTGTTTTTCCCAAATCTATTCTTATCAACTTTCATTTAATTGCGTTTGATGGATTATGAAATTATACGCATTTGGTGAATCACGTCATCTAAACCTATCGTGAAGCTCCTTGTAAAAATTGTTTTACATTTGATCTCATTTTCAACGCCCACGCGTTTCTTCATTTTTTGTCGAAAAATATTATTTTTTTTTCCCATATCTCCAAAAGTGCCCAATATCGCCGAATGTGCGAATATCGCCGATGTTTTTGCTTAAAAACTTTCGGCGATATTGAGCCTCCCCTGTATATGGAGTACAGACTGTCAGAGGACAGATGTTAAATGTTTGAAAAATGCAAAATCTCAGAATATGATTGATTCCTTCCAAATCTCACCATGAAATCGGTCTTTTCTGAAATCCAGGGTTGTGATTGGGTGCTAGTATCCCGCGATGTTTGTATAATTTAAATATTCTGGATATGTCCACAGAAAGTATGTAATCCATATTTAATTCGCAGCTTTCATCGAAATTTAAATAACAAAAATTTCCATAAAATTCCGAAAAATTTAACAAAAATTTCAAGGAAATTTTTTTTCTGAAAAAATCATTATGATTAGCATCTTCTTTCTGTTATATAAATAAGGCTCTCATGTTCCCTCGACGGGTGACAGCCTAATAAACAAGAGACATATCTAGAATAATATGCTGGAGATCAACCTGTCTAAGGTTTATTATCTACGTATAATTATTTTAATAATGAATCAGTATTAATTCTGGGAAAAAAATTAATTTCTGGATCGTTCAGAAAAGTTCGTTCTGTGGGAGATTAAAATTGTTTTAGTTGATTAGAAATTTATCGGAAGCTCAGAAACGTTGCCAGAAAAAATAAGATTCATTTTTAATTTTACGAGAAGAGATCGACGACCGTTTTTCAAATAAACTGGACTTTGCAAGATTTTTGATTTCTTAATTTTGGTGAGCGATGAAGATTATCTCAATACATTTTTAATTTTAATTCAAAATATTTAACGACTTTTTGGATGTTTGTTTTATTTTCAAGTGTAAGAATTAGCCTGTCACCGGTCAATATATAGGATATCCTATTATAGGATATCCTATTAGGATATAAAACGAGAACCGACATATCGATTACGGGACTTCCTGGTCGTTTTTTGCTAGATTTTTAGCCAGAAATTTGAAATAATTCGGCGTTTGATAACGACTCATCCAATAAGATTATTAGAAAGCCCAAACAGAGCACAAATATTTGGTGAATGATAAAATAAAAACAATTGGTTCAAATGGAAGCACTTTAAGATTATTTTTGGAGATTACTGAAATTTTTTAATGGTAAGTTTTTGTACAAAAAAATGGAGACCATGCTATAATTTTATCATTTTTTTAGTTTATTTATCTATTGATAGTTGTGCTCAGCTTGAGTTATCTAAAGACTAAATGAGATAAGGCGTTTTCAAACGGCGAATTATTAAAAAAAGTTGACTAAAAATCTAGCAAAAAAGGACCAGGAAGTCCCGTCACTGATATACAAGAAATTAAAGTCAGCCAATCGTATTATGTTTTAGGGTGTCATAATTGTAAAAAATCCGAATTGTTTAAAACGTTGTTTTAAAATTTTCAAAATTTTAGAATTTTGGAATTTGGACAAATGCCTAATACAGTATCAATAATACTTGTTCAAATTTCAGGCATGAGCATAATCTTCGATATCACCCTATAAAAAGACTTCTTATAAAATTTGAAAAGTTTTAAAAATTAAAATATTATTTCCAACGCCCACACGTTCTTCATTTTTGAAGAAAAAACTTCATCACGGTTCCCATATCACCAGAAATTTATCATTGCCGAAATTGCCCAATATTTCAGAATTCTTGGGCAAAAAATATATTGCCCTCTTGTAAATTGTATTAATTATTTTTGAGTTTGTATGACTGATTGCCAAAAAACGGGGATTTTTGATTTATTTTGTTGGGCTTTTTTAAAAAGATGTCTATTTCTGCTATAAATTACAGCCTATAGCAAGCACTAAGAAAATTTTTATGCCAATTTTGTTGTGCCAACGAAAACGTTATTTGTGAAAAATGGCACTGAATCAAAAATTGATCCTTCATATTGACGTTCTGAAATGACCATTTCCAAAAGTTTATGAATCAAGGAGAGTTTTTGTCAAAATATTTAAAATAATTCAAGATAAAGCGCAATAAAAAATTTCCTTTCTTTTTTTTGACTGTACTTTCATGAACGAAATCAAAGTAAGCAAGCATAAACTTTTATCAAATTATACCAGAAAACTTATAAGAACGCGAAAAAACGACAAATTGGCATTGAAGTGCCATGTTTTTCACAAATTGTTGAGATATTTTGAATCGTGTTTTTGTTAAATCATTTTTTTTTAAATATATGAAATAAATGTAAGCTAGAAGATGAAACTAAGATAAATGCGCAGAAAAGTATTCTGAAATTATGTGATCTAAATTTATTGTTAAAAAAATTTAGCCTCATGTTTGTGTTTTTTTCACCAAGAACATTTTCATATGAGTTTTAGACTGACCACTGAACTTCTGAAATCGCTTTACTAACTTGTTTTGTGTTACATTCCAGACTCGTTATGTTCAATTTCGAAAATTAATTTCGAAATCTTTTATTGTTATAATTCTCACCTCAAAAAAATTCAAGGCGTTGACTCAATCTTGTCAAACGACTGTTTTTTTCAACGATTTCGTTTTGGACGAAAAAAAGTGAAAATAAATAAAATACAGGGGGGCAATATCGCCGCATGTGCTGAAATCGCCGAATTTAGCCTACGCAATATCACGATTTTTAGCTAAAATAATGCATGTTCCCATATCGCCGAAAGTGCCCAATATCGCCGAATTTGCCAAAATATCCGAATTTAACCTACGCATTATCACGATTTTGAGCTAAAATAATTCCTGTTCCCATATCGCCGAAAGTGCCCAATATCGCCGAATTTGCCGAAATAGCCGAATTTAACCTACGCAATATCACGATTTTGAGCTAAAATAATTCCTGTTCCCAGATTGCCGAAAGTGGCCAATATCGCCGAATTTGCCGAAATCATCCATGGCCCATGGATGACGTCACTTCGAGGAGCCCCAAATCTACTCTAATCAAATTTTATTTGTTTGCATTTGATGGAGTATTAAATTCTCCGAATTTTAGTGAATTACGTGATACAACCTATCGTAAAACTTTTTACAAAATTGAAAAACTGTTCGACATATAATGGCATTTCCAAACCTACGGGTTTTTAATTTTTGAACGAAAAAATTGATTTTTGTTTCCATCTCGCCGAAAATGTCCAAATACCATCGAATGTGCCAATATCGCCGAATTTCGGCCCGCTGTATGTATCTATCATGTCACATGATTCATGGGTTAAATGTTTTGAAGTTTTAAACAGGCATTTTGTATGTTGGTTTCTTGGGTAGAGTGGTTGTCAGGAACACCGCAAATTTTAATTCAAAAAATGCAACAGAACTACAAAACGTCATAATACAAAGCCTGAACTTTATGCCCTTAAGAAAATTCACAAAATTTGCAAATTTGGTGTGGATTATCAACATTTCCAAACCTGTATATTCTTCCGAACATTTTGATTCATTTCCAATATAGATACTATTTCCTAACAAAAATTTTAAGTTTTTCTCCAAATAAATTCCGAATTCTACTGTATTTTAAAATTTAAGGAAAGCCCTTTATGAAATAACTGATTTTCTTATAAATCTTCTAATGAACTGTTCAATGTCTCTTCATTTTCGAATTAAAGCCTCTGTGTCAGAAACATATTTCGATAAATTTCCGACCAAAACATTTTTTATAGAAAAATTGGATAGTTAATGGAGATTGTAGGTGCTGTAAATGAAACAAAAAAAATGAAAAGAATGTTCAAAGAACAATTCTGATTTGTGCAAAATCCGTCTCACATTAAGGGGGTGGCATAAACCTGGAATTCTGGAGTCAATATAACTTACGAAAATAGTAAGGCAGTATACTTTTTCATGCTTTTCATAGTCAGCTGAACCAATTTAAATATGTTTCAGCTTCATAAAATGATTTTTATCCATTTCAGGAAAGATTTGAGTTCGGGTTTACATCTTCGAAATCGTAAAAATTTGAAACAAATCGAAGCTTTAAGAACATTTTCCGCATTTGTTGTTCAAAATTTTTTTTGTTTTAATAACTGAAATCTGTGAGTAAAAAAAAAAAAAAAGCCACTTTAACTTTTTTAATGGAATCCTCCATATTTTCTGACCACTGTTTGAAAAATCATAAAATTTTTATTTTTTTAAGGACTTTAAAGAAAAATTATGAAATGTTCCCAAAAAGATAAATATTTTGAAAACTAAATCTTCGTAAAAAATAAATTTGATATTTTATTTCACAATATTTTACTATTGGAAATTTTTGATCAAAATTTCAAGTTTCAAATTGTTTTAATTTTAAAAAAATTTTATACCATTTCCAATTTTCATCGTCATTTTCTATTTTGAAATAAATCAATTAATGTATTGACAAAATAAAAATAATAACTGTTAAAAGATTAACTAGGCACCATAAATGTTTGTTTAAATTGAAAGTATAAAACTACTACACTCTTCGTATTACTAGTTTTGCCCATATTATATCCCCATATTATATTATTGATATATGGGCCATATAAACACGAATTCATTTCACTATCATTCGCGTTGTCGTAGTTATTTTCATATATTTTTAAAAATTGTTTATTCAAAAAAAAAAAATCACCTGGATAATTTAAGCCAAAAAAGTCCATCAAGTCCAAAATTTTTTATTCGTGGTTTTTTTGAACTCTCCGTAAACAGCATGCAGAATCACATAGTAATGTTTTAGTATCTATTGAATCGCCGTATGTTAAGTTGAATTGTCAACTAATCGGTAGGTCGCGCGATTATCATTTTAAACTGTTGGTGAAATTTTAACACTTACTGTACACTTGATAAGTGCCATTGTTTTCTTACTTTGTGGCAATTTTTACCCTTTTTCATGAAAAAACTTGGATGTTTAGAAATTTTTCAACTGAGCAAGGTTTTAGGACCGTTTTGGACGGAGTACACCCGAATAAATAAAGTTTAATAATATTGTGCTTTAGAAAAAAAAAACTTTAGTCGGGTTAAGGGCTCGGTGCATTTTGACAGATAAGGATATCCGCGGATATGGGCTCTTGATGAAAAAACTTTTTCACTGGGTTTATTAATTCTTCTCAATATACCATCAAAAGTAATATTTCATACTCCAGGCAACTTTTATAACTAAAGAATTTTTGAGTTATTGCTTTATAAGAAAATTTTGAGTTCGAATTAAACTTCTCGAATTCGACAAATTATGTAAATTTTGGAAAAGACTTCGAAATTATTAAAAAATGCCTTAAAATTTCCTTCAAATTTTTTTTACTGTATTTGTTTCAAATCAACGAAACAAAAAATCACTTTCATTTTGAGCCTAAATTTTGAACAATTTAGAAACCAGAAAAAATGCTTCAAAATAAATTTTTCGCGTAATAACAACATTTTAAGGATTTTGGTGCTATTTTTAACTCGGTAGCGTCAAAAAACAACAAATTAGCGCACTTTTAATTTAATCATAAATAAATCAATAATTTTTGTTTTCGTTTTTTGGCTTTTTTGGCCGCTAAAAGCAAAATTTTAAACAAAGCGCTTTTGCTTCTTCGTAAGGTCTCCGGAGCTGACAAAAAAAAATAATAAAAGATGATGAAAATTGAAGGAGTAGGCACTAATGCGTGTCCTTATAGGAAGTTTTTTAAAAAGGTAGTGTGGCGTAGGTGAGATTGTATCAGATAACAATTAAGTTTTAAAATTACGCGGAAGTTGGTTCTGTAGTTACAAATGTTTTTGGAATATCACTTGCTAGTTTGGCGAGAAAGGACCTGGAAGAGGCTCAAATTTGCGACCTTAAGGGGGTAGCAAGCGATGTGGAACAATTGGCAATTTTTTTTTCGGAGTGATTTTGAAAGTAAAAAATGTGAAATTTTCTATTTTATTTTTTTATCTTTAATAAAAAAGTTCATTCTTGCTAACGTTAATATTTTTAATTTCTCAACATACTTAGTATCTGTTAAAATATGAAAAAACACTTTCTCATTACACTCCATTTCAACTTGGACCGATGATGAGAATTTTTTTGAAGGCGATATTCATAAACTCAGGCTTTTGAGTGTTGTGCGCTAATTAGAGGGAGAATCATTATCCATATGAAAATGTTTCTTAAGGGGTAATCTGTCGGATTAAATAAAGGCCTTAGAGACATTTAAAATGCTCCAAATTGATACGGGTGATAATTGAGTGTACTAAGAACCCAATCATCAAAACAAAATTTTCGAAATTTTTTAAGATAAGTTAAAAATTAACGTTGCTCGAATTTGACCACTGAAATTTCAAAAATCTCGACTTGACGTAAGCCAATTCTCATCAGTGTTGTACTGGCTTTCTTTTGAGCCTACTTTCGAAAATCGAAGCACTTTTTTTTCGGAAATTTTCGGAAAATGACCAAAAAATCTATTTTCAAGTTTAGCCCGAAATTGCAAAAAGTCTCCTTAATGTCTTTAAAATTTTCTGAGGAATTACTGATAAAATTTGAGCTTTTTGCAACATATCTCGGAGAGATAGATTTTGAAGTCTGCAATTGTTAAAAAATCGTCGGTTATTTGGCGTTCTAAGAATTGTTCAGTGCCGATCGAAAAAGCTCTCTATAAAAATTTATATATTAACGGTTACGTGATCTGTGGAATTTGAGCTTAATTGGATATACCGTTCTGGGAGGAGATAGATTTTAAATTTGAAATGTCACCTTGTTACATAACTGTACCTATTGGTGAATGGTCAAAAATAATTTGTAATGTACTTTTTTCGCAATATTAAGGAATAGATTCTACAAATAAGCATTTTCGGTTTTCTCATAAGCTTTTAGTTTTCAGAATATATCACGTGATATGTCAAATCTGCAGATATACCCCTTAATATGAAAGTTTTTTTTCCTTGAAAAAAAGAAAAAACACAGCTTTTTAGGAAAAAAAATTGACCTTCAATTGCGTTTAAATATCAAAAATCTCCTGACTTTGAAGAAAAGTACTTATAACACCCGAAATTTAATTCAGATTTTTTGAAGTAAATAAATTTTTTTATAAATTGCGGTGCCAAATGGCACAAACGGTGTCACAAGCAAGTGTTGTAAATTCATCAGTAGCTCAGAAACGATATTCGATTGACCCTTCATCGTTTGAATACGGAAATCAAATAGATACCAGACAATAACAACTGATTCGACCTGATTTTTCACAAAGAATTCAAAAAAGCATTAATAAAAAATTTTGGACTTAGATTAGCGAAAAATTTTCATAATATTCTAAAAACAGTCGACAAAAAATGACAACATTGAACATGTTATGATTTTTAAACAGCAGTGCAGAAAATATGTAAACATGCATGAAAAAGTTGAAGTGGCTATTTTCTTCAATTCATTGACAGATTTCAAAAAAAAAAAAAAAATTTTGGGTGAAAAATGCGTGAAATTTTAAATAATGTTTGAATTTTTTGGAAAATTTACGAATTCAAAAATAAAAAGTTAGAACTCCAAAATCTTTCCTAAAATAGATAAAATAATTTAAATGAGCTGATACACATTTATTCTGGTTCTCAGCTACGATATAAGCACCAAAAAATAACCAACTAATTATATTCGTAAGTTAAATTGACGCCAGTCTGCCACATCGCTGCTACTTAAGCTGGAAATGGATGTACAGTGAAAAGTGTTTTTTTTATATTTTCAACTATAGTTAGTTATGTTTAGAAAATAAAAATTTGAACGATCTTTTTAAATCCAGATATCAAAATGTGTCAAGTATGTGAAACATTTTTACATACTGTATAACCGGAAAGATATTCTGAAGTTAATGAAAATATTCTTCGCTTGGCGAAAAATGAAATGTTTCAAGATTTTCTTTCTGACAGCAAGTGACAGCAATTTTATATACAGTGGTACTTTTCCACCTACGCACTAGGAGCGCGACAGATGTGGTAGCCCTGCATAATTTTAAGAGGCTAGACTAGCCCTGCTTGTACTTTGTTAAATATACTATGCGTGACTAACACATTATTTTGAAAGAAATATTATATATTTCAAATAACGTATATAAGTATAAGAGAAAAATTGAAATTCAATTCTTAGGCACCATAATCATTGATTTTAATTAAATGTATTTGAACCCTAGATTTTCTGTAAGTACTGAGCTTTTATTTCGCCTTTTTCTTTTGTTTGGTCTTGTGTTGTTGTCGTAAATTGCAAATCTTTACCGAAAATGGTAGTTATTTAATAAACCACGATATTATACAAATATATCGATAATGATCCCTACTGCGCCTTTCACACCAGTTGGTGTAACTATGAGCCAGTGTCTAAACAGAATACTCGATTGTCGACTTAATTCAAAAATTTTCGCTATTTAATTGGTTACTTACGCCTACTGGTGTAAAAAGCGCAGTAGAGATCATTTTCGATTTATTTATTTCAACTCTAGATAGATTCAGGTTTTGTCAGAAAGTTATTTCCCATCAAAACTTAAAATGTGAAAATTATCAATTTGTTTCTTTTTATCTTATTATGATAATTTCAATGATTTTCAGTACTTTCTCTGTGTTGAATCCAATTATCGGTAATATCCTTATTTTTGTATTTTAAATCACAAAAAATACTCCGAAATAATTTCAATTACATTTATTTGAAACATTTTATTTATCTTATAATGTTGTCTTTAATATATTTTATCAAACATTACTAGTATAAGCACGCTAATAGGTCAATTTGGATCTTGAATGAGATTTTTTGATTCTAATTGCACAAAATTAATCCTGTAATTTTTCTTGATTTGGGTTGAATACATATGTACTTTTTTTTTTCTTGTTTAGTTGATTTATTTTCAGTATTTTTGTTGAACAGTGTGAGAACTTTACATGTGTACATTTAAAACAATGTACTTTTCTTTAACCGTCAATGACCCGTCATTAATAAAAATTGGCGGTTCAACAAATAAGCACCATAACTGTTGAATCGAATCTCTTTGTTATTTAGACGAAATTTATTTTAACTGTGTCGTTTTTACTCTAATTTTTGAAGACTGTAAATTTAGAACTTCACTACTGACGCTGTTCAATGTTGTAATTTTGAATTTTAACCCTACTATCTGTAACATACAGTTGGTGTGGCCAATGTGCAACACTTTTGAGCCAAATTCATGTCAAAAGCGCACCGTGAACAATATCTACTAAAAACTTAATGAATAATAAAATAAAGTTTGTCAGAATCGGACCATTTTCCGTTTTTTTCTAGGAATACTGAAATTGTTTTATTATCAGTTGTTCTTAAAAAATTGAAAACAATAGTTTGATTCGGCCCATTTTTCTGAATTTATTTTTTATTCTTAATATTTGTGCTCAGTTTCAGCTATCTAAAAACTAAATCGGATGAGTCGTTTTAAAAAACCGACTTATATAATAATTCTGTCTACAAAAGTTCCTGCTGGTAATATATATTTATGTTTTAAATGCTGATACAAATTTTCAAATCAAAATCTTGAAATTCTTAATTGTTAATTTCTTCAGATTTTTGTGCTGTTATGACATTTTCGAATTAAGTGGAAAGTGAACAATTAATTTTTTTTCTTCTAAAATACGACATGCAAGCTATTTATCCAATTAATTCGCCATCATCTTCAATTTAATCGTTCAACAACTTTTTTTCCGATACGGGCGTCCTGCGGTGCTCGAAATCATTACGTCACGCTCTCTGTCGCAAAACGGGCTTTAACCATAGTGATAAATTTTTGAGTCATCAAAAAAACCGGTCGCAAAATTAGCGATTAAATTGGATTTCAGTGATAAAGCTATAGAAAATAAACCAAAAGCAAAGGCAAATTGTATAAGGTATTAAGGGGTTGGTCTTCGATAAAACGCTGAGTTTTTAATGGTCAATTGCCAGAGTAGTTGAAATTTTTCGACCAAATACGACTGCTTTAGAATATATTTCAAAAAATCTAGCACCCTTAAAAAATTTCAAATGTGACAGATGGCTCATCCAATCAGAAGCGAGCTTACAAAACTGACAGAATTATTGGTTTAAAATGTACCTGAGTTTTCAAGGTATAACAATCATTTATGACTTAAATGTCGCCAAATATCACCGCAAGTTTTTGACAACAAATTTCGGCGATAATGAAACATTCGGTGATATGGAAGAAGAAATTCATTTTTTTTTAATTCTACAGTAGGTTCGAATGCATTGAATTACTTAATTACGTAGAATAAAGTTTTTTACCAAACGCGATTTGATGAAAATTGGAAAAAATAAATTTTGGAAATTTAATCTTGAAATGACGTCATTCATGACGCCCACAAAGTAATTTGTAATAAAAATCGCAAAAAACATCGGCGATATTAGCACATTCGGCGATATTGACACTAGAACTATTCAAGCTTAAAATCGTGAAATTGCGTAGGTTTTGTTCGGCGATTTCGACAAATTTGACAATATTGGCCCCCTCACTGTACCGAGGAGATTTTTTGCGGCTGCAACGACGACTCCCTTAAAGCTAAATTAAGTTCCGGGTAAATATTTGATTTTTAACCGGAACTTGGTTAACCAATAACTGGCAGAGTGTTTTCTAACTGAAGATGTGGTTGTTCTGGTCAGCAAGTTGTTAACTTTATTATAATTAAAAATTTAGATTCAGAAATAAAATAAAAAGTTCATAGTGAACACCTTATAGGGGAGAGGTGCGGAATTTACACCAAAGTGGTGGTTTGGATTTTACACGAATCTGTGTCGGTTTCAGTTAGATGATAATACTTTTCACATTGCACCAAAAGCCAAGGTGACTTTTAGATGCCAAATTTGGCTCAAATACATGTATGACTCATACAGTATGAAGGAATAATCATCGACAAAATTAACGATACACCTCTTTGCCAATACAATATCCCCTTTTCACACTTTTGTGAATATCCCGGCCCTACTACTTAAAAACACATTACGTTTCCTAATCTTGGCCGGGATATTCACAAAAGTGTGAATAAAGAATATTTTAGTGAAATGTCGAAGTGACATAGTTCAGCGTGGACGCGCAAAGACCCTCAGTTTATTTGATAAAACCACTGAAACCAGACAAATTTGAGAAAAGTTTATTTAATTTTCATGAAAATTATACAATGGGGCCATATCGCCGAAAAAACTCAAGCCATTACAAGATTTTTTTTCTATATTCATGCCACTGCTCAAATAGCCGAAAGTGCCAATATCACTGAAATTGCGTGAGCGTTTAAGGTTGATATAACAAACAAGTTTGAGTGCGTCACCAATGACGTCATAATTCAAAATCTTATGCTGATGGCCGAAAGTGCCAATATTGCCGAGAATGTCCAATATCCCCGAATTTTTATGGGAAAAAATTTTCGGCGATAGTCGGCCTTTCTTTGTACCAGTGGTATATGGATTACCCGCCCTAATAGTACAAATCCTAAATATTTGAATGATACAAACAACGCAAGATATTAGCACCCCAATCAAACCTTGAATTGCGGATAGGCCGATTTAATTGATCAGATTCAAAAGGATAAACCCATCAATGCTCAGATTTCGCATTTTTCAAATATCTAGGATTTGTACTCTGAGGGCCGGTGATCTATATGATCTATAGATTTTATTAAATGATAAGAAAAATTTTAACTTTTTTTAACAGACAGACTCAAATTGAACAACGAGTTGCCAAGTATCCATCTTTGTTAGTTCATACTGCGGTTTACATGAGATGAGTCTATATCAACTTATTTAATATGTTTTCTACATTCCAGATTGATTTTGTTCAACTACAGAAACTACGTCAAAAATTCTATAAGCAAAAAATCTTATGTTATTTAAAATGATTTATTCAATTTGAATAATAAATTTTGAAATCAAACATTTAATTTTAATAATCACTTTTTATATTATGATAAAATATAATTTCTAACGTTTTGAGTTATTTTCATTGTCAAAGTATGAAGTTTTCAGCAAGTTTTAAAGTCAAACTAACATAATTGAATACTAGAATTTTTTTTAAATCTCGGATTTTTTTTTGAAAATAATAGCATTTTTGTGCAGATTAGATTTGTTCAGATACGAAATTAAAATAGTTTTGATATTGTTGAGTAAATTTCAAGAATAAAGAATTTAAGAACTAATGGTCAACTCAAACGGGTTAATGGTAACATGTGCCATAGTGAAAATAAAAAAAATGCAAAAATTAGATATGCAATTAATATTCCCAAATACATATAAAATCAGGTGACACTGCGAAAAATGTAATTCCCTATCAAATGGTTTCCCATTTTTCAAAAAATTGTATTTTGTTCATAATTTTGCTGTCAAATTCAGCTTTTTACATTTTATCTTATTTACAATTCAACCTCGATTCAATTTGAACAGACTGAAAGTTTCAGTGATATCAGCAAATTTGCATCGATTTAGTTAATGTATATCCAAAAAATTAAAGCTTAAAGTGACGCCTTGCATTTTTCGGTTTCGATGGAAATTTAATGTAGGTCAAAGATTGGTCATCGTTAAAAATTTTAGCTCAAAAACATTTTTTTCCTCATGTTCTGAAAGGCTTAGAAACTTAAGAAAGTTTAAGTAGCGTTGAATGTTAATGTAACCATCAAGTTGTTGTCGTACTAACATAATTGGCAAAAATTGAGTTTCTTACAAGTTTAAAATTTTTATTTCGAAATAAAGTCTATCATGCTTAATTAAAAAATTATCGATATTTAAATTATTGCAATTTGATACTGATTTTTTCTCTTGAATACTTCCGAACTTCAAAGTAAAGGAAATCTTATAAGTAGCATTTTTACGCGGCTTAAAATCCCTTTTTTGTAGGTCAGGTTATTTCGCATAATTGTCGGAAGAGTATGTATTACCATATCTTTAAAATACGACAATTTGAATAAAAACCATTATTTTTTCTACGAACTCCTTAAGGAAGTAAACTTTTTTAGATTATATGGATCTCCACCCCGAACGGTCGCGAAGCCCAATTCAAATACTGCTTTATTTGGTGGTGGTGATGGACTCGGCTGATAATCAGCCGCTTATTGGCTGGAGCTTATATCATAAGTTATATGGTGAAGCATAAAAAAGTTCAGTTTAGCCAATCATCTTACCGCATAACCCATCATTTGCATAGAACTTGCCGGGGTTGAGAATTTTTTTATTTCACAAATTTCATAATTCAAGTTAATTGATAATCAACTCTTGGTATCTTTATTGACAAGTTGGTAAATTTCGTAAAAAATAGGTGAAAAATGGGAAAAAATGATTTTAAATTTACATAAATATAAGGTCAAGAGTTGATGATTCAAACCCTAATTTTTTTTAAAATGTGACAAATAACAAATAACACAAGTATAAAAATTGGTCCTATTTGAGCTTAGTTGTCTATTTTGAATTATTCAACAACAAATTATAAAATTATTTATTATAAATCGAAGATTCAATTATTACGGAATTTGTTTATATTTTAAATTGTTTAACTCCGTGGCGTGCGAAGCATTATTTTTGTAAAGTTTCTAAAATATTCAACGGATAATAAAACGCGAAAAGATCAACCGAGAATAAACAGGATGGACTTTGGTACTTTTGTTAATATCCCGGCCCTGATTAGGAAACGTAGTGTGTTTTTAAGTAGTAAGGCCGGTATATAAACAAACGTTTGGATAGGGAATATCAATTACGGAGCCCTGCGATCACTTTTTGCCACCTTTTCAGCCAATTTTTTTATTTAATTCGGCGTTTGAAAACGACTCAACTGATTGAGTTCTTGGATAGCTCAAACTGAGCACAAATATTTAAACCAAAATAAATTGAAATGAAATAATTCGAATCAGGCCATTGTTTTCTATTTTTTTAACTAAAACTTACAATTAAACTATCTCAGTTATCTCGGAAAAATCTAAACATGGTCCGATTCTGACCTATGTACTATTATTGTATTAAACACTAGGTATTTGTGCTCAGTTTGAGCTAACAAAAAACTTAATCAGAGAATTCGTTTTAAAAGCCGAATTATATAAAAATTTGGCTGAAAAAGTGGCAAAAAGTGACCGCATGGCCCCGTAATAGATATGTGACCATAATTTAAAAGAACGGTATTTAAATTTTAAATAAATTTCATAAGTTTTTTGTCAGATGATTAAATCTCGTTAAATCTTTTTGATGATGCGTCTAGATTTTAAATCGTATTAAAAGACATGGATTTGTAAGAGAAAACTCCCAGGTGGATCAATTTTATGATCACATCAAAACTTAATTTATCATTTTGTATACAAAATACAGATTGAAAATCCGCCAAGATAATATTTGTTGACTTTTATTGGTGACGCACTCAGACTCAAATTGTTAAACATACTCTGGTTAACCATGGTTAACCACGGTAACACTTGGCTAAACAAAATAATCTTTCCCTGCACATGAAAAGCCTTTTTCTGCACGTTTTGTTCCACCCGGATTTTCTCGATTATTTTTGTTTGGCACAATTATGGTTATTTCAAAAATTTATCTCAAGGGACTATGCGCGTCCGGAGGTGGTTAAATTTCTGAGTTTTTTTCTGATAATATGCTTTTTATGGAAAATATTCAGAAGACCGCAGTTAACCCGCTGACGGTGGGTTTTTGAAATTGTAACGTAATCGCACGGCATGAGTTATCGGAATTGAGATGGCATCGCGAGAAAAGTTTATTTTGACAAAATTGAGATATTATATTTTTCTGGGCCGAAGTTGGGAATAATATCTTGGGCAGTTAGGTCAAATGGCATCAGTGACATTTTGTTATGAGAAAAATTAATCGGTCGATAAAACCAGTGTTCTGAAACGGGATCGGGATCTCCAGTCGTAAAATATATGAATCGGGACTGGGTGGGATCGGGATCTAAAACTCATCCCGTTTAAGAACACTGGATAAACAATCCGAGGATTCATGTTGATATAAAAAAATTACTTAATCGCAAATTACTATGCTACACTGTAGATATATCAAAGATTATATCTACGTATCTCGTTAAACTTTGACGTCAGAAAATTAAAAAATCATGTGATTTGATTGGTCGATCTTTAGGTCTCTGACGCAAAAGTTTTACGGGATATGTAGGTATAATCTTCGATATCGAAGCTTATCCCTACTCTAGCCTCATCACTCCGCCTCGCAACTGTGACTTCAGAAAAGACAGTGGTCAATCAAATCAAACGATTATAAACTTATTTCAAAAATGGATTGGTCATTGTTTTTTTTGACGTCACAGTTGTGACGCAGAGTTAGAAATTTTGATATTTTTTGGTAAAAGTTAATAACTTTTGATGGTTAATAGTCATTGCCAGTGAGTTGATAATTCAACTGTTTCTGATAAGTGATGCCGAGTCATAATTTGAGACAATTTCACGATCATAAAATTTCTTGGAAACACAATGTTTAACACATAATAGTCCGTTACAGTCCCATAAATGTTTAACGAAAATAAATAGAATATCGTGTAAAATTAATTTTGTGGAATTCTCGGAGTTGGTCGCTATTGGTCAATTAATGTTCGCTTTAATTTGTTTATTTGTATCGATAGGCGTTTTGTAATTGATTTGTTTTTGAGCACTAGAATTTATTTTGACGATATAATATTCTGAATATTACATAAATGTACAATCGAAAACGAAATCAATGTTTTGATTTTTGTCGATTACTTTTCAAACCATCTATTCTCATAATTGAGATTTGACCAAATATTTATGGTGCCTCAACTATTGAAGAAAGTCCGCCAAATGACCTGAGCTAACTGTTTGCTTTACCATATCATTTAAATGATATTTATTCTTCCCACGCAAAAAATTGATACTCGATAACAAACTTTCGGATCAACAAAATATTAACCTTAAATTTTCAAAAATAAAATTTTGAAATAAATCCTATTTTTTTCTAGCGGCGCGCTCAAAAATAAAAATTTATAAAAACAATAATCGAGAAAAATTTCAAAATTTTTGTGCATTGAATATCAGTTTATATAAGTGATTTTATTTATGTGATTATCCTATAAGCTGAAAATTGGTGGTGTGAAAATCATGAAATACAGTCAGTTATCTCGAAATAATGTTAAAAATTCGTAAATTTATTTTTGTGGGAATTTAATCATACAAATTAAATAATAATTCTGTTATTTTTATTATGAAAATTAAAAATATAAGTCGAATAATCAAAATTCTCTACTGAACATAAAGGAAGAAAAAATACGAATGAAAACTTTCAAATTAGTTAAAAGGTTAAAACAATATTATTGAGTTAAACTCGAAACTTATTTGAAAAAATTACTAAATTTGTTCATATTTTTATTTCCAACGTCCGACTCATTTGGATTATATAATTGGATTATGATATTTCTCTCACGACAAAAAATTACCTCGATAAAAAAAACGGTTCATTGGGTATTATGTTATCACGAAAAGTTAAGAGTATGGTGGTTCCTACATTTTCTGCAGTCATTGTGTTATAAAAATGCACCAAATCAATCGTTTATGTTTTAAAATCACAAACAAACCCAAATAAGAACAAAAAAAATTTTGACTGGACGTAAGCCAACCTTCTCTTCAGTGTTTTCCCAGTTTTCTTTTGAGCCTACTTTCGAAAAAATCAAAGCACATTTTTTTTCGGCAATTTTTTGGTCTCGGGTCTTTTTTCCCGCATTAAAAACTTTGGTTTTTTTTCCCGCATTTATGCGGGAAAAAAAAGTTAGATTTTTTTCCCGCATTTGATTTTTTCCTGCATTTGAGCGAATTAATATTTTAAATTATAAAATTATAGATTTATTAGTTGTACAAATATATAAGATAAATTAAAGATATAGTTAAAAGTAATATTTACAGTTTTTTATGTAAATTTTTCGATAATTTTTTGTCGGATTTTTTCTATTTGGTCGTTGCTAAAAATTTTGTTCTCTCGCATTCTAAATGAATCAACTATTTCAGTTATTTTGTCGAAATGAGCTACCGCTGGGCGTGATGGTCTAGTAAATCCATATTGATTTCTGTTTTTAGCCAAACTTTCAATACTTTCGAAAATTATGAGATCTTTCAAGGCTCGAATTCCATCGATAGCACGACTACCTGAATACTCCAGACAATGGCGTTTCATCAAGCCATTATGGCGCTCGACCTGGTTGTTTGTCAAGTCAAGATATTTGGAATAATTTTGAATAATCGTAGGAAACCAGCATAATTTTTCGTCATTTAAAAATCTTTTTTCCACATAATTGATACATTTAATCAATTTTGATTTGAGTAGAGTATTATACTGATGATTTGCGGCTAAATTATCCAAATTATCAAGTAAGGTTCTGTTTAATTGTANACATTTGAGATCGGACAACTGTATTGGTTATGACCCAATTATAAACCTTTCAAAGATAAGCGGCAAAAAATCAGAAGGTCATATAAAAAATAATCTCGCAAAACCTAAGTAGCTACCTGCTAGCACATGTATTCAACGGTCGAGGATTATTAGAAACCACAGATTTATACGCATTTTCCGCACAACAAACAAATTGAAAGAGGCCTTGGACGAGAACTTTATCGCTATAACAGCAAACAACACAATCAATATCCTATCAAACGACGATATAGAAATGGAAATGATAATACAGAAATATCGGAGGAAAGAAAATAAGGACTCCGCGATTATAATTTAAGACCAAGAAAATGAACGAACTAGGAAAATACAAAAAAAAAAAAAAAAAATAATAAGTTTTATTATTAATGATTGTATATTAGAAAATGAAAATTTGAATAAGCAACAAACTAGAGACTTTTGGTGCGCAACAACAAGTATAAACTTTTATTCAGAAATAACACAGATGTTACTACTCCTCGTAATTTTGCAGCAGCAGTTGGGAGAATCACAAAAAAAGTGACCTCATCCCGAAAAAAGGACTTTTTTATAAAGCATCAAAATCATCAACTCTACGTCCATACAACACAAGCAACAAATTGGGCTGGGGTTAAAAATAGAAGCACCTAGTTTCAAGAGTGCTAATGACTTTACCAAAACAACGTGTAGCGGCTTGGAAAATGCAAACATCGAAGAAATAATGAGCTAATCGTGAAAAGAATCAGAGGTTTGTTTACCAATTCCGAGGATAAATTTGTGAAGACATGATGGTGAAGAAGAAGAAAAGAAGATGTAGAAGGTAATGAAATAAAAATCATAAAAAATCAAGAAGTTAGTAGAGGGAGCAAAGGAGTCAGGATACACAAAAAAGAGATTGAAGAAGATATTATACAAAAGACAGCAGAAAAAGCACCACCTAAAGCACCACCTATGAGGACGTATGAAGATATAAAGGAAATGTACGAAAATACCAAACAAAAACGCTGAAACCAACAATGGAAACTTATACAGAAACAAGCAGTATGAAGATAGCACCCCCACAAGCTCCACCAATGGTGCCGATAAGCGGCCCAAACAACAATTATGAAAATGCACAGGGAACATTTTCACAAGAAAAAGCTAACAAAAATAAGCCTTATTCCAGACGATGAATTTGAGACACTTAACTACAAAATAGGAACAACAACTATTCGAAGTACTGACCTTGCCACCAGAACAACGAAATGGCCAAGTCAACAGCTCCAGAAAAGTTACAACAGCCCCGGATAGTACAACAGCTTGGGCATACAAACAAAAAGACGAGCGAAAGGTGTGGGTGGAAATGAAGAATACGAAGCAATCGCAGCTGTGAAAATTGCTGAACAATATTATGACAACAACAACCGAACAACCAAAAATTCAAGGTGAATTAAAAAACGGAAGAAACAAACGGTTTATTTCAGGGGGAGAAAGAAGAACATCGAGTGCATCGCCAAAAACAACAAAACTACCAAAAAAAACTACGGACGAAAGGAGAAGGCAGCAAACAACAAAGACAACAACAACGAAAAGAAACTACAACAAAGACCATAGCGATAGCGGCAAAGACAACAACGCGAAAGTACAACTGAACGAAACAGGGTTAAATGCCCAGATGGGTTATTGAATCAAAGGGGATACAAATACATGCCTGAAATTGTTTGGAAACATGACTCTTATTGGGTAGAGGCGAGGAAAAATGCAAAGGCCAGGTGGCAGACTTACTCACGATAAAAATCAGAAGAAAAGAGGAACAGATAATGGAAATAACTAATAAAAATCCAAGTTATCCGAATCAATCTGGTTGGGCATAATAAGAAAAGAAATGGAACCTTACAATGGTTAACAGAGGAGCATGTCACATACGAAAATTGGTTCCCCGAACAACACGTATACCCCGAAAATAATGTCCTATAGTCAAACTAAACTATAAAAAATCAAAAGTGGAACACTTTGGCATGTCATTTGAAAGTCCGTTATTCTTCGAACAAAAAACAAAGAAATAACGGCAAAAGAAAAAACAGAAGACATCAAGAAGGAAGCAACAGCTCTGAAAACGAACGAATGTGATCACTACCAAGCGGTATTTATGACTAACTCTGAAAATGAAGTTAGAACGGAGCAAGTGGAAGAAGAGCAGCAAAACCGATACCGTGCTGCGAAAAATGTGAAAACCCGAGACCAGGAGTACCGATGGAGAGAAGAACAAAGGAAACACAATGGAAGTGAATCTCGAATTGCAGGTAAAATAAAACAAAAAAATTAACCTACGACATTTATTGTGCGGTTGGAACAAAAGTTGGGTTCCCAAACCAATATGTATAGTGAAACAGACTTTTGGAACGTGGCAGTGACTGGGCAAAAAATTCGCAACAAAAGAGCGCAAGCTAAAGCATACAACTTATTGTACGCCAGATGGAGTCAAGAAGAGGAAAAATCCAACAAGAACCAATATAATTAGAATAATCTGCAGACACGAAATTGGCAGCGAAGAAGATCACAAACAGATAATAAGCATAAAGCTTAAGATAGCGAAAGACCTATGCGCTGGAACAATTATAAAAAAAGTGTGGTTGACTGGTTAACAGACGGAAATCACCGAACCGAAGAGAATTTCCAAGAGGCAAACGGCCAAGCGGTAGCAAACGGCTGCGATAGCATTCCTAGGAGGGAACCTACTCAACCATTTTTTACAGAATAACAGAGGACAGCGGGTTGACGAACAAACTAAAGAAATTTCCCTGATGAAAGACACAATGTTAGTTTCGACAAAGATGTACTCGAAGACCAAAAGAAAATGATCTTCAGGATTGAATCGAATGACCATATGATAAGATCAATAAACGCAGCCAATATGCATTTTAGGAAGAGTTGATCAGGAGCTACATAAATATATAATTGTCAACGACTTATCACAGAAATTATTTATAACCTCCTCCTGCAGATAGAGGAAATACACAATAAACTCACCCAACAATTTCCCTTCCAGCCGCGATGAAAATGTGCCAAGGAAAAAAAGAAAAAGTAGTACCGGAAAATCAATTAATGATGGCATGTCAGGACTACCTGCAAAAGAAAGGAAACAACAAAATAACATCTGCACAAAATGATGGACGGAGACGCTATTTCATTTGTCATACACGCAAACGTCGAAATTCCGAGATTAATACATCAAGAAGCGCAGGTGATGTTCACAGGAAAGCATCCCAGTACCAGCAGCAGTGTCCAAAGGAATTAGTACTTTCAGGATAAGGAATGCAGTACCCCGCAACTATATTATATCTGAAGAACTGACACAAGTAGTAAGTGGATAATTACTGTTGGAACAGCGAAGCACGAATATTCTGCGAAGTGACGTACTATATATCTATAACGAGGGAAGCCGATGTGCACAAGCTTTACTTGAAACGAAACGTATTCGAAAATTTGCGACAGCACACTATTTCAACAACGAACAACTGTTTGTTCGTCACTTGAGAACGAAATACTATCTCAAACACAGAGGAAGTGTTCATAAACCAACTAACACAGAATATGGAACTTCCAGTCACACAATTGAACACGAAATAACGTCATATTCGAAGGAACACACAGAAACAACCAACAAAAAATGCGAACATTCGTTGCAGTCACACGTCTTTTTATATCAACAAATGTTTTACAACCAATACCAGACGAAAGCAGTTAATTTCACAATGAAAGGGGAAATTATGACTCAGACTACAGTGTTCTTAATGGTCTATTGACATGTTGGACAATTCATTGGAGGAACAAAGCAGGCACATCAAGTCAATTACAAAATTTAACGACACGAACTTGATGGAAATGTGAAAAATAATACAGGACCCTTCAACTATAAAGCACCATACGTATCTTCGGAGTACCAAAGGAAATTTTACAAATACAGCTATCCCCAATACTTATCGCTAGCAACGGAATGATTATGATTTTATCTAGCAATAAAAGCGGATACAGAAGCATCAGTGGAGTTACTTGGAGCTGAAATTATAAACTATCAAACTGTACTTGCTGTTGCAAAGAAGAAGATAACGCTTCTGAATATTACAAGAAAATATATAAAGAAAAAAAAAAAAAAAATATCGAAAATTGGACGGTATACCAATATATAAGAAAAACTGTAAATAATAATTTATTAGAAAATTAATTAAAAAATTTAATACATAATTAAAATTAAAAAAGTAAAAATAAAGGTCTGAAACATCCTTGATAGATTAAAAAACTAATAAAGCAAATTACTTACAGTTTTCAAACATTTTTAAACTTGAACCATTTATTTTTCGTAAACATCATACTACTAACCGATATATAAGGAAAACTGTAAAAATTTAATTTATTGAAAATTAATTAAAAAAATTAATACATAATTAAAATAAAAAAAGTAAAAAGTAAAGGTCTGAAACATCCTTGATAAAGATTAAAAATTAATAAAGATAAATACTTACAGTTTTTCAAACATTAAAAAAAACGTGATTTTTTCTTTCGTAATAAAGATCAGAATATTTAAATAATTTTCCAAATGTCCAATGACAAAATCTTAAAATATAATGCATCTTTACTCGTTCACACAATTATTAATAATTATTTAAACAAATCTTAAACTTATAACCTGGTGTAAAAATCAAAAAAAAAAAAAAAAAAAGTTAAGAAGGTGAGGAGAACATTAACGGGACTTTACATCAATTAACAACAACCGCTCGAACGCCATTCAGACATCAGAACCAAGCTGGAAGATTCAGACATTCAGACCAAGCTGAAGATTCAGACATCAGAACCAAGCTGGAAGCTTCAGACACCAAACCACACAACAGATGTAAGACCCGATTGATGGAACCTATTACTGTATACGTGAAAAGCTAGAACCTAGAAGCAGGCTAGACTATGTAAAATCATTATATTTAATCTGTAAAAATTATCATTCAGGGGGTTGGATGTTGAGGCAGATATTCCGGCCCGAAGTCGACTGCTGTATAGGCTGAAGTCAGCAATACAGTAGGCGATTCGGACTGACGTACTTACCTCTGGCAGTTCTGTCGAGCCTATATAAGGCTGCGGAACCGGCAAATGGAGGGATATACTCCAGGACCCTTATTAGATTATATGTGATGAAATAAACATGTAACCAAAGTACCCGTTATCTAGTTAGTAGCATATCAGGAGTAGCATATATTTAGTCGAACATTAAGTCTCGACACTATTTGAAATATGTCGTTAGGGGTAGTGAACTCTTAAACCAAGGTTAAATCTTTTCTGACGACATATTTGAAGGGGTGTCGAGACTTGAAATTGATTGAAAACATGATTTTATACGATTGATTTTAAATTTGTCGTTAGGACAGGTTAAAAACCGCGTTAAATAATTGTGTCCAATCATAGCTCCCGACTCATTTTTTTAATTTCCTTCAACTAAAAAATCTTGTCTTCAGACGGCTCATGTGGCTCTTTGTAACCCTGCTATTCTCAGGTTATTGTGTGCTTGCAACTATACCTCAAGATGATGGATCTCGGCTTAATTACCATGTTGCTACCGCTTTATAGTCACAGAGAACAGAGGCTTAATATGACCAAGTTTGGAGCGAAATCGATCAATTAATTCCAAAATATTCAACTAATATAAATTTTCCAAATAGAAAACACATTATTCTACAATTAAACAGAACCTTACTTGATAATTTGGATAATTTAGCCGAAATCATCAGTATAATATCTCTACTCAAATCAAAATTGATTAAATGATCAATTATGTGGAAAAAAGATTTAAATGACGAAATTATGCTGGTTTCTACGATTAATCAAAAATTATTCCAAATATCTTGACTTGACAAACAACCAGGTCAAGCGCCATATGGCTTTGATGAAACGCCATTGTCTGGAGTATTACAGGTAGTCGTGCTATCGATGGAATTCGAGCCTTGAAAGATCTCATAAATTTCGAAAGTATTGAAAGTTTGGCTAAAAACAGAAATCAATATGGATTTACTAGACCATCACGCCCAGCGTAGCTCATTTCGACAAAATAACTGAAATAGTTGATTCATTTAGAATGCGAGAGAACAAAATTTTTAGCACGACCAAATAGAAAAATCCGACAAAAATTATTTCGAAAATTTACATAAAAACTGTAAATATTACTTTAACTATATCTTTAATTTATCTTATATATTTGTACAACTAATAAATCTATAATTTTATAATTTAAAATATTAAATTCAGCTAGAAATCAAAGCAGGCAAAAATCAATTAGGTTTCACATTTTTGCTTTAAAATAATTGAAATTTCTAGAATTCGATTAAGACATTTCCGATAATTTTTATGTCATGCATCGTTTTAGGTGGGTCATACTCACCAATAAAAAATTTTCATATCATGGTGGAAAACCGGTTTTATGCGAGTTAAAGAAAAAAATATTCGAATTTTGAAAATTCTAGATTTTGTTTTAGATTGTGTTGAAATAAAATAATTGCCACCATGAGATTCCTTGGGTCAACTTTAGTCATAACCGATATTGATTTATTATAAATTAATCCTATGAAGGGCTAAAAAAAAACCGACACCCACCCCCTTAAGGGAGTCGGTGCATTTTGGCAGATTTGCATTTTTTCAATTTTTTTTGTCTTCATGGGAACTTTTTCCACCTCATAATTTTCGAATAAAAAGTATTTCAAACGTAAGTTGCCACTTTTGAGCTCACTTTGCATAATCTGTTTTTTTTTTCAGATCGATTATTTTTACTTTATAAATCGTCATTAAAATAAACACTCGAAAAACGCGCCTTTTGTACTTTAGATGTCTAAATTACATTAAAATTTATTTTTTCTTTTTTATTAATTAGAAGCTTCAAAAATAGTCTCGATCACCGTCGAAAATTTATATTATTTAATTTCATATGATTTCTACGTCAAAATCGAAAATTAAAATTTCCTAAAAAAGACGAAAAAAAACGAAATTTTAGCACATCGAAANCAAACAAAATCAACCAAAATGAAGAAGATATTGAAAAAAATAATTTCACCCTAAAAATGCAACCTTTGGATTATGATGAAAAAAGCCAAAGTAAAAATCAATGTCACAATGGACCCCAGAAGAATATTTTCTTTTTGAAGACACACAAAGCCGGATCGACTACGGTGCAGAATGTTTTGCTAAGGTAACTTTTGAAGCAAAGAAGAAATATCTCAGACGTTGAATTTCAATGTGAAAAACCGCAAAATTAATTTATTTTTATTTTTTGATGAATGCGAGAATTTTATGTGGTGAATTTAGAAGAACCTTCTGTTAGTCAAATAATGTAATTTCGAAATATGCGCTTTAAATAGTGATGAAATGAAAAATTTTAAACTTCCGTATTTTTTATTTTAATCATTAATAATGATTCAATATTTGGAATGTCAGAGTCAAGCAACAATTTAAGCCAAAATGTTTGTTTTTAAAGTTTCAAATAATTAACTTACAAGCTGAGGATATGAATGATAAGGTTTTTGTGAGAATCAAATAATGATTATATGGTTTGATTTATATAACAAAGTTTCGAACAAATGATTATGGTCCCTTTACATTGAAAACTTAAGATACTTAAAAATACTTAGGATGAAAAATTTCAGTAAAACATTCGATTCGAAGCTATCAGAAAATGGCATTTTATTGCCAAACTATCAACAGAAATTTAGAGGACAAGTTTTGGTCGAACCGAGACGAAAATTGCCATACGATTTCTTTTTTCGATTGTTCACCATTTTAACGAATCATTAAGGGGTCTGCCAAATTTTCGTAAATGATGGCATATTTTAAAAAGTTTAGTTTAGAATTCTTGCAATTCGAATAATGTGAATTTTTGTACATGATTGTTACATTTCATTGTTCTCAACATTTTGGTGCAGAATTCCAGTTCATTTGCACGCGAAAAAATGTAAAGGGTGTTAGATCATGGTCAAGCTCATGATCTTTTATTTCCTCCAGGCGAAATTTTTAATTTAAAGAATATAATTTTTTTTCATTCTCACCTGTTTAAAACTTTATCATGAATTATGATAGCATGTAAGATTTTGAATGTTATTAGACGAAGAGTTCTAGATTATAAAACTCAAATACTTTTTTGTAATCAAATGATTGAATCCTTCATAATGATAAAAACTATATTTCATTGCATAAATATATTTTTATACTACTTAGTAAATTTATGCAATAAAATATAATACGCAATTTGCGTAAAAAAATCGATTAATTTTGAAATTCAAAATTCGATATCTTACATTTATGCATTTGACTTTGTATAAATTTTACTATCGATACGATAGAAATAACCATTTTAGATAGCTTCATTTGTTGTCGTTATTCAACTCAAAATTTTTTAACCTATCATTTCTAAGAAACAGCCACAATTTTGGTTGGACCAGATTCACAAACTTGTGAAAATTGATCATCAAAAATGCTAATTAATTGCTAATCACCATTTTTTTTGTTAACTTTCTATGAATACCTGTCAATATGTGCGGTCAAAGCTCATTATTCAACACGCAAAGCCTCTAATTTTCTTTAACGAAGCCAACTGGGGTGAACGGTTTGTCTTACTGACCACGTGGTTCATATTATGGTAGATTCGTGGTTATTCTTTTGGTTGCAATTCTATTTTTGCTACGACTAGGTTTTTGTGGGTTTTTCACTAACTACTATAAATAGTACCAGGGAAGGCACGATTTTTATCAATTAAATCAATTTTTAGAAGAGAAATGTTCGCATAATGTTTTTTTGGAAAACCCATGTGGTTAAGGAAGGTTCTTATCTTTTTAACCAATTAATTGAGGTTTTCAACGAGAGCTTTCGTACTGAGAAAATACGCATGCAAAATTTTGTAATACAGAGAGTCAAAAAAACGTTGCAAAAAATAATTTCAATAGAATTGAGATGTATGCATATTTCGTGGTCTTTTATTAATTTTTACTGAGTAACCTTAGTGGAGCACAAACTTTTGGTCGACAATTTTCTCAAACAAGCTTTATATGAACTGCACGGTATAAAAAATGCGTAGGTGCTAAAGGTTTAGAAATTTGAGCAACAAATTTGTGTGTTGAAAAAAAACAAGCCGTGATAATACAAATTTTCGAGTAATTTTGATAATCTCAACCCACTGGTTTCAATGCAAATATTTAAAATTAATGAAAGATGACATTTTCGAGCCAAAAGTAGTCTTAATTTCTAGTCCACGATGGGACTTGTCCACCAACCCTCACAGCATTAAATTTCTTTACTATCATATAAGCATTTTGAGTCAAGCAAAGATTTTTTGAGCAAAATTTTTAAAATCGATTTTTGTATATAAATTGGCTTCCGAGAATTTCATTTTAGTAAGTTTCATTATATCCGATAGTAAGTTGCATATAAATAAATATTAAAAAACGAGTTAACCAAGAAAATGATAAGAAAAATGCCAATAATGTTGACAACGATGATGTTTTTGTGTAAATCCAATTGTTATAAATCTGGTTCGTTTTTTGTACCAAAGTTTTGAACAAATGATTATGGTCCCTGTAAATTTAAAAATTATTGAACTACTCTTAAACTTGGTTAATTGGTTAATACTTTTAACTTGGTTAATTGACCAAAATTTTGTAAAACGATTTTGACATAATTGTCTTTCGAAAGTAATTTACGGGTAAGAACCATAAAAACCGGAAACTTGAAAAATGGCTGAAAATTGTCACGTTGTTTTAAAAGCGTTTGTTAACCGAAAAGTTTAAAAAACAACATATCCCCCTTTCAGACTATTGTGAATATCCCGGCCCTGGTTAGGAAAAAAAGTGTGTTTATAAGAAGTAGGGCCGGGATATTTACAAAAGTGTGAATAGGGGATATGTGCCAGGTCCGACTACTTCAATTTCCCAGACCAAAAAATGAACTTTTTTCAACATTTTTGACCAAAATAATATTTTAAGTTCAAATTAGTTAATCAAGAGCAATTTGTAAGCTCATTTTCCGACGATCTTAGCGGTAATCTCCAGGAACATGTTCCAAATATCGTTTTTTCATATGACAAATCAAAAAAATTCCCGTCGGAATAATGTTCTACATATGTCAATCTTGAACTTGACGCCCGATAAGAAAGTACAAAACTCGAAATAATGAAAAAAATTTCAGCTGACAAAAAACTTGACTTATAGCTTAAATTTGACCTAAGCTGGCCTTGAAAATTTTTGATAACATAGACATAACAGGTCGGAAAGGGCCTGTTTTTTTGCTGATTAGGTGATATTAAATAGAATTTGAACTTTGGAAAAATCTTGTAGTTTATAGTTTAAGATTGCTTTAATTATTGTAAATTTAACGCTATCTGGTTTTGGATGAGAAAGTTTTTGAAGAAAGCATCATTTTAGACATGACATTGAATGCCTAAAACCAAGGTTAACCAGGTTGAAACCAGTTATTTTAAGTTGGAGATCTAAAAACAACAAAATCAAACATTATAACAGACGACTTTTTAATATTCAAATATAAAGTTGGAACGTTTGAAAAAAACCAATCTGGTCAGGAGAGTTGACTCACAATCACATCAGATCGGATCACATCAAATCACCCGATAAATGGATCAGTTCCGGTAGTTGAACTAAAGTTGATATTTGAATCAGATATGAGTAGGGTGCGCAGCGGTAAAGAGAAAACTAAGGTAGTTGATAAAAATTCATTGACCTCACTGGAGTTGTTGACAAAGAACAAACCGATTCCGGACAGAAAATTTTTTTGTCCATTTGGTGGTCAGAAAATGAGTTTTTAAAACGAACATTTAAATCACTTACTTCGACAATTATCGTGTGAACTCAATTTATCTGGGTTTTCAGAATTAAGGCCGTTATCAAAAAACGAATCTGATACTCTTTGAGGAAAAACTTTGAAAACAAAACATTTTAAAATTTGTGAAAAAAGTTTTGGGTCATTTCGAAGGACTGTAGGAATCTAATTTTATTTTTAAAAATTTTCCCAGCTCTTCTTAGGTTCAATTTTCGTCAAAACTGTGTCAAATTTTCCGGAGACCCGAAAAAAGAAATTTTCCCCAGCAAACCTCAGCTCATCGTCCTCAATTAAAATAAGAATCGGTATTTTAACCGGTGAAAGTCAGATTTTTGAAAAAAATATTTTTTTATTTTACTATTCTGAATTCTGCAAAAGTTTTTTCTTCCGATTTTCTTTGATAGCAACCGTTCAAAAGTAAGCAATTTGCCCACTGCGCATCCAAGATATAAGATTATTTTTAAACAAATTGATCAACTACAAAGGAGTCAGTAATAAAAAAAACTTAATAATTATACAGTAAGATTATTATAGTCTTTATCAACATTTTTAATTTTGAAAATATACATTAAATCAGATCTAACGATCTTTTGCGTTCGAATTATTTTAATTTCATTAACATTTCAAATCTTACTTGCATCCAGGTGTCGGCACAAAATTTGAAAATTTTTGTCCTGTCCTGTCCTGAGGAAAGCAAATTTCAAAATTTTCTGTCCTTTCCTGACCAGTCCTATGACAGGTATCTGTCCTGTCCTGAGGGTATCTGGGAGTATACATTTTTGTTGGACAGAAATTACGCCATGTTTTATTATTTTCTGTCCTTGTCCTGTCCTGTCCTCAAGTCTAAGACAGAAATTAGGACAGATTTCGTTTTTTTCTGTCATTGTCCTGTCCTGACCTAAAATTCAGGACAAGACTGCACAGAACAGGACGACAAGGACAGGACGACAAGGACAGGACAGGTATTGCCGACTCCTGCTTACATCTATGAAATGCCTATTTTTATATTTCGATAACGGGGCCTCCTGGCACATATCAGCTAGTTTTTAGCCAAAATTTTTATTTAATTCGGCTTTTGAAAGCGACTCATCCGATTAAGTTCTTAGATTGCTCAAACTGAGCACAATTATTGAGAAACAAATAAATCAAATAAGATCTGAATCAGACTATTGTTTCTCATTTGTATTGATCAAAACTGATAATTAAACAATTTCAGTATTCTCAGAAAAAAAAATTGATCCGACGTACCCCTTTTTTATCTTATTATTAACTTAATATTAGTGCTCAGTTTGAGGTTTCTCAGAACTCAATCAGATAAGTCGGTTTCTAAGCTCACATTGTATAAAATTTATGGCTCAAAAGTTGGCATTAAAGCCGCAGCAAGTACCGTTATAAATATAAAAATTTTGGACCCGACGCGGGTTCTTGATTCAAACTAACAAGAGAAACCAGTTTTAAAAAAATTACAATAGTTAAATAAGACCTAAAAATTTTAGAATCGGATCAACGGTCATTTTCAAAAGTCGAATCATAACGATCTTTCCAATAAGATCAAAATTTGCCAACATGTTATTCCGATGCTTATTTTTTCGTCTTTTCTTGCAAATGTACTCACAATTAGTTAGTTTCTCAAACCATGCGAGGAGGGTTTGGCATAACTTGATTTTCCTTGGTTAACCCTCCGAGGCATATCAATTATCATCCCCGGGTAACACTAAAAACTCATTTGCCTGTTAAAAGAAAAGGGAATTGGTTTTTAGTGTTACCCGGGGATAAAAATGGATATAGCCTTTTTAAATCAGCCAAAAATAATGGAAAAATGATAGCCGAAACTTCTCTTTCTAATGCAATTTAAAATTTAACAATGTGTATCCTAAAATATTTCCTAAAATTTTGTTCGGATACTGGGTTCAAATTTTATGACGAGTTGATTGAAACGCGATTTTTCGCTTAAGTTTTACTTCCGAAAAAATACTTTTTTTGAATTAAAATTTCAAATGAACCAGTTTTGAGAAAAGTGTTCTGAGTACAATTTGCAGGAAAAATTAGCCCTCGGGACTTATCTGGAGCAAAAATATTTTTTTAGGAGTGAAATTTTAAAATATCTTATTTTGATATTAGTCTTGAAAAAATATATAGATGTGAAAATCATGCCAGAGTGGTAGTCTAATACCATATTTGCCTTTATATTGTAATAATAATCAAATAATTTTATTAAATCGAGAAAACCAACAATTTTAACTTAAAGAACGTGTTTTTTTCATGAATAATATGAACTTATTTGAAAATATTTATTGGTTCCCAACAGATATAGTCAATCAGAAAAAGTATTGCGTGAAACAGAGCACTGCGCAGTTATTAAGATAAACATACATTTCCTGGAGCCTGCCATAAGGTTGTATCACGTGGTTTAATCAACCTTGCTTTTCAAACGTTTTTTCTAGAATTAAACATACAATTTCTAGAATACAAAATTTTTTTCCAAAAATTTAACTCTTCAACTTGATCATTAAGGAAAAATTGAAGGTTTATCTTATAAGTATTATCTGTGAACAACGCTCAAAGTATAGCATCCTGAGAGGCTTTTATGCCTCGGCGGAACTTTTTATAGGCTTTGGAGGGTTAATGAAACCAAGCGATCACGGTTTATTAGAATCAGTTAAAAATATGAGACATATCAATTACGGGGCCCTGCGGTCACTTTTTGACACTTTTTCAGCCAAATTTTTTATTTAGTTCGGCATTTGAAAACGACTCAACCGATTGAGTTCTTGGATCAAACTGAGTAAAACTATTTGAAGAAAAATAAATTGAAACAAAATAGTCCGAATCAGGCCATCGATTTCAATTTTTTTAACTAAAACTTACAATTAAACTATTTCAGTAATTTTGGAAAAAATCCAAACATGGTCTGATCCTGATCTATTTAGTATTATTGTATTATTCACTAGATATTTGTGCTCAGTTTGAGCTATCAAAATACTAAATCGGATGAGTCGTTTTCAAAAACCGAATTTTATAAAAAATTTGGCTGAAAAAGTGGCAAAAAGTGACCGCAGGGCCCCGTAATAGATATAATATGTATATATAATATGTACATATAATAAAATGATATATAATATGTATAATATGTCACATTTTTGCTCCCGATCTTATTATTGCTGATTAACACCGATTATTGGCCAGTGAGCATTTGAATTTCGTGGAAGCTATGTGTTTGTCAATACTAAGTTTTGATCGGCGGTGGAAAATTAATAAATTTCTCTAGTGATCACGTTGCAAGATGTTTTCTAGAACTCTTATATTTCGAAATAAATACAAAAATCACAATCCAACAATCACAAGGTCTCGATTTTTTTTTCAAATATGGCAAATTGAACAATTTAGTGTCTATAACCAGTACAATTAAGTTTATATCTTTAATCAGTAAACTTTTGATACCACTTAAACCGGCTACTATAAGTATTTTTATTTCATTGATGCCGAGGATGCGCAGCGGGCAAATTTCTGAATAAATTTCTGACTTCAAAATGTAGCAATTTATTCTGTGACAACGGCCCTACCTCTAAAAAAATCAGATAAATGGAGTTTTATATCGATTATGAAGCCCTATGGTCGTTTTTGCCACTTTTTCAGCAGAAGTTTTGAAAACGGCTTTTGAAAACGACTCACCTGATTAAGTTTTTCGATAACTCAAACTGAGCACAAATATGTAGTGAATTATAAAATAATAATAAATTGGACAGAATCGGACCAACTTTTTTTGTTTTTCTGACATTACTGAAATTTTTTAATAATCAGTTTTTATTAAAAAATAGAAAACAATGGCCTGATTAGTACCATTTTTTTCAATTTATTTTTCTTCGAATACTTGTTCTCAGTTTGAGCTATCTAAGAACTCAATCGGTTGAGTCGGTTTTTAATCTGAATTATATAAAGATTTTGACTGGAAAATAGACAAAAAAGACTAAAGGGCCCCCTTATTGATATGCTTAAAATCAAAGTTAGTGCCCGGAATTAGGGTTGAAAAACTCATTTTCTGACCACTAGCGGGACAAAAACTCATTATTTTTGCCCGGAACAGTTTTTTCTGAATCTTCAACCCCTGTGAGATCATTGAATTTTTATCAACTAACGATTAAAAATGTGTTTAACACCACACTTTTGAATCTGCGCATGTGATTGGCTGCTCTTCAATAAATAATAGGGGCGTAGGTTCAAGAACCAACGGACCCTATTGATTCCTCATGCATAAATTGATCGAAAATTATCGAAAAAAATCCAAAATTGATAAATTTATTTTATTGTTATACGCCCTTAGTTTGATTGACTTTCCCTCTCGTAAGTTTTCGGTTTACTGGCGTACATTGGTTGTGTGGGCGTGAGGTGGAGGCGAAATTGTGAAACTTGGAATCAGCAACCAATTAGGCCACGATACTGTTGCAATATGCTGATTGAAAGTAAAAAACTTTATCTAGAAAATGTAATAAAATGACTTCGCTGTCACGTTATGACGATACGTTGAACAGGGTGATAGACTATCACTGATAGTTATATTTAGGGTGCGCAGCGGGAACCCTACAGACTGAACTAAAACTCTTGATAAACATTTATTATTGGTAATCGCAACCGAATTAGACGACTCCGAGCAACTCTTGTTATTGCTTCTAGTGATTCAATAGTGTTTCACTGGTTCTGTTTTTATAGAAGTGATTCAACTAAACAATTATGGTGCCCTGAAATTTAAAAAATACTCTATCGTTACAAGTCAAATAAAATGCAAAAATCCTCTATTATTGTTTAAGGGCCTCGGTGCATTTTGATAGATTTGCACTTCTTCGAATTTTTTCTCTTGATAAGAAACTTTTTGACACTTCAAAATTTTCGGATAAAAACGTTTTTGAACAAAAGGTGGCACTTTTGAGCTCACTTTGTATAATCTGTTTTCTTCAAATCAATTATTTTTACTTTATAAATCTTCTTTTGAAAAAACACTGTGAAACGCGCGTTTGCTCCATGGTGTCTGAATAACAGTAAAATTTATTATTTTTTATTTATTACCTAGAAACCTTAAAATACGCTCTCGACCACCAAAATCGAAAATTTAAATTTGTGGAAAAAGACGGAAAAACCCGAAATTTCACCACATGCGCATGATGAGGGCTTTGGAGTATTTCTGCCGGTCCGTAGTTTCGTTTAAAAAGTATGATTGAGTATTAACAAGAGCGAAAAAACAAAACGAATACATATTTAAATATATTGAAAGTAGCCATTCCAAATAATTTCAGCTAAGAATTCCAGAAACATTTATTTGATAAATTTTGAACAAGAAATGAGAAAAACTTCAAAACTTCAAAATATTTCCAAATAGTTTCGACCAAAAATCCCAAAAAAATGCCAGATGATTTTTCCAATAGCATATAAAAAATATGTGGTTATCTAAGCGAAAAGTAAAAGTGGCTATTTTGAATAGTTTTTTGTTGTTGATTTGAAACGAATATCGTAAAAAAAATTAAAACAAAAATAAGGCATTTTTTTTATTATGTTCGGAACTTTTTTCAAAAATTTCTCATCATTTGTCGAATTCAAAAAGTTTAATTTGAACTCAAACTTTTCTTAAAAAGCAATAACTCGAAAATTCTGTAATTACAAAAGTTGCCCTGAGTATGAAACATTACTTTGGTGGTATATTGAGAAGAATATATAAACCATGTGAAGAGTTTTTCATCAAGAGCCCATATCCGTTTCTGTCAAAATGCACCGAGGTCTTTAAGGGGGTCGGTGCATTTTGACAGATACGGATATGGGCTCTTGAGGAAAAATTTTTAACTGGGTTTATATATTTATCTCAATATACCATCAAAATAATGTTTAATAATCCAGGTAACTTTTGTAACTACAGGATTTTTGAATAATTTTTTTTAGGCAGTTTTGAGTTTAATTAAAACTTTTCGAATTCGACAAATTTTTGAAAAAAGTTCCAAACAATATTAAAAATGCCTTATTTTTTATTCAATTTTAATTTTCATAATTTGTTCCAAATCAACAAAAAAAACTCTTCGAAATGACAACTTTAATTTTGCGCTTAGGTGACCACATATTTTTTATATGCTATTTGAAAAATCATCTGACATTTTTTTGGGATTTTTGATCGAAACTATTTGGAAATATTTAAAAAAATTTCCTCATTTCTTGTTCAAAATTTTTCAAACTATTTTTTCTGGAATCCATAGCTGAAAATATTTGGAATGGCTACTTTCACTTTATTCAAATATGTCTTCGTTTTGTTTTTTCGCTCTTGTTGATACTCTGAATTATATTTTTTTAAACGAAACTACGGATCGGCAGAAATACTCCAAAGCCCTCATTATCCGAAATTAAAAACATTTTATCACACGCAAACTTGCCGAATTGATAAGCCGACCCATCCACCGCGTCAAATAAGATAAATTCAACTCCTGATGAAAAATATTTCTTTCGATGTGGTAAAATTTTGATTTTTTCTTTTTTTTTCACAAATTCAAATTTTCGATTTTGACGTAGAAGTCGTATAAAATTAAAATTTAATAAATCAGAGACGGTGGCCGAGAGAGTATTTTGGAGTTCCTAAGTAACATATAAAAAATAATAAATTTTACTGTTATTTTGACACCATGGAAGCAAACGCGCGTTTTTTGTGTGTTTTTTCAAAAGACGATTTATTAAGTAAAACTAATCAATTTGAAGAAATTCAGATCAAACAAAATAAGCTTAAAAGTGGCAACTTGTCTTCGAAAAAGTTTTTATTCAAAAATTCTGAAATGGCAAAAAGTTTCCCGTCAAGACAAAAAAATTTGAAAAAGTGCAAATCTGTCAAAATGCACCGACTCCCTTCAGCCTACAGTAACTGCAGAAGATTGTCAAATATTTGACAACCGTCCCCCGATTAAAATGCAAAACCGGTATTTTACCGGTGAAAAGTCGGATTTGAAAAGGAATTCATTTTGAATTCTGCCCAAGATTTTTTTCCCGTTTTTCTTTGATAACAACGGTTAAAAGTGCGAAATTTGTCCGCTGCGCATTCTAGTGATAGCTGATTTTTTAATTTCAGGGGCAAAAACTATTGGTATCAATATCTGATTTAACAAAAGAACCAGTAGCTTGATAGTGGAAATTACTGAAATTAGTTTAGAGTTTGTAGTAGTTTTTTGTAAAATTTTTAATATCTGATTAATCGACCAATTACTTTTAAATTTTTGTGATGACATTTTATTGCCTACGTACGATCAATGGCGATCAAGCTTGTTGGGCTTAACAAAAATAGAACTACGCAAGACGCGGATTCGAACCCCTTAGGTAACTTGCGAATCTGATTGGTCAAACCAAACTCGTTTGACCTGATGAGTTTTCCGATTTAACAAATCGCGCACTGTATGTTCGTCTTGCGTAGTTTTATTTTTGTTAAGCCCAACAAGCTTGGTCGCCATTGGTCAGTTTCAATCATCGCGAAGGTGGGCTTAACATTGTTTATTTCGAAGGTTTATAAAATTTGTGCCTCTTTTGGTGATTTTATAAATCTTGGACTGTATTTTATTGCCTACGTAGTTATTATTTTTATGGTCGTTTGACCTCATTTTCTATGGAATTTTCATAAACAGAAATACTCAACCTCAGTATCTGTATGTGCTTACAGATCAAAAGATCGGTCTCCTAAATTTGAAAAATTAATCCCGGTTTATCAACCCGCAGGTTTATACGGGATAGTCATATACTGTGGCAGCCAAAGAAGAGTAAGAACTTTCAAATAAGTAATCCTCGGAGATCTTGGCTGGCTGAGAATTTCTTGATAGATAAATTTGATGGAGCCAAATTTTTTCTTTACGTTGAATATCCCCTATCCACACTTTTGTTAATATCCCGGCCCTGATTAGGAAACGTTGTGTGTTTTTAAGTAGTAGGGCCGGGATATTAACAAAAGTGTGAATAAGGGATATGTTGATATTTTATTTTCAGTAATTTGTATTATTCAATATAAAAAGAGAGCAAAGAACGATCTGAATAAGTTTAATTGTAGAGCACCTTTTTATTTTCCGAAATAAATCATTTATCATGCAACCGTAGTAGGTTAACCTTCTCAGAAATATTTGCTTGATTCAAGAGTACGTATTTTAAGTCAATTTAATGACCACCGTTTTTGAGAAATCAGTAGTTAGAATACACCTCATGGGTCTGCATCATTTAAATTTTTACAAACAGTATGTCTGGGGTCAGTACAGGGCGAAATCGACCATTTTTGGTTTCGATCTTACATTGTTTGCTGAATCAAACCACCATCAATCAAAATGACTAAATTACAAAAACGAAGGTGAAAAAATTAAATTATTCATTGGCCAATCATCGAAATTAATCAGATTTCAGCAAAAAATAATTTCGGGAGCACAAAAGAGTCACTAACAAAAAACTAATGACCAGTACGGCCGTAACGGCAATGATCGCTGCCAGGATTCCTGTTTTCACTTTTGACATGCGTTTTCTCATATAAAATTGGCTTTGGTTGCAACGCACAACTTGCAAGGAGTTTTCAATGAAAACTTTTCATATCTCAAAATTTGTCAAAAATATATTTTTTCAAGAAAATTCCAGAAAAATTTTTGAGTGAAGATCAAATTCTTTCTTTTATTCCGGGCATTCGCCTTCAATTGAAAGTAGCGACAAATATTAATCAGATCCGATATCTTAATTATGCGATGAGGCTAATAACCAGAAAAAAATCATTTAAAAAATACAGAAATCGTCCAAAATTTTAATAAAATTGTTGGTCGAAATTTAAGAATTGTTTTTTTCAGAATGAAACCGATAAAAAATGATAATACAGTTAAAAGTAGCCTTCTGAGTAATAATATAAAAATAGAATTATTTTGATAATATTTTCAATCACTTAATTGGGCAATATTTCAAAGATACAACAAGCAGTTTGGTCAGGCTAAAAGGAGCGAGCAGCACCATTGAGTGGGGGCTAGGGCAATTAAAATTGAATAAAAAATCACGGGACTTAGTCTTTTTTCAGGTTTAACATCGAAGTGGTTTCACTGAAACAATAACTGCGAATAATTTGGAGTATCTTTTATCTGACATATTTAATATTTGGAGACCAACCATAGTTTAGAAAACCAGAGCGTGGCTTATAAATAAAATTTTGATTCAATTTTTTGCGTCTTGCATCAAACCACATACATGTTTGTGACATTTTCAATAGCATTTTATTTAATGAAAGAAAACGAAACGAAAGATTTGAGAACACTTTTTTAACTGGTAGACTTGGTTTCTGCAAACAAGCTGCCATTCACCATTTGATCGTATTTTACGACGCTTAATCATTAATGACAAGATCAGTTATAAAGTTATCGATCAACTTTAAAACAAAATGACATTTGTGCATTTTTTTTTGGGAAATTTTCACTGCATTACAGTACTTCATTACACCATAGCTCAAAAATAATCACGTGACCGTATATTCAAGAAATAAGGTCGGCCAAAGTAGTACTGTTTTTTTCCAAAATTGCTTTAATCATTTTTTGAAAAAAGTGAAGAGGTTCTTTAAAAGTTTTTAGGACTTTTTTTCCATCACACCAAAGTTCAAAAACGATCTGGTGACTTCAAAATTATTAAATAAGGTTTTGGTTCAAGTACACAAATAGTACTCAAATTACGCCGAAATTTTTTGAGGACGCATAAACACATGATCAAAGAAATTTGAACATAACAATATTTTCCAAAAACGTCACGTGATCTTATTATGCAAGAAATAGGGATTTATTTATGACATATTTCAAACCTTATTTGAGGATTATTTCATAACGTGATTTTATTCCGAATTTGGTGTAATGAAAACAAAGTTTAAAAAATCGGAAGGGTCAAGTTCTTGATGAAATTATTAGCAACTATGGGTCAATTATGTACTGAAAGGGCCCAGAGAGCAAAAATCCTCCTGTGAAATCTGACTTTTGCTCTCTAGTGACCTTTAAGTACATAATTGACCCATAGTTGCTTATATTTTCATGATAAAGTCGACCCTTCTAATTATTTTGGTGGTACTTTCAAGTTTATACGATGATCTTGAAATTGACTTTAACCTTGAACGAGAAATAAAATATTCAACAACAATTTGAGAGCCATTTTACTAGCGAATTTTGAAAGAAAATTTATAATTATTTTTAGACAGAGCAATAGTAAATTATTTAAAGTTTAATATGAAGTAGTTTCAAATATAAATAGAGGTTAATTTCATCCCATTATTGCACTTTTGTGTGTAACTGGAGGTCATTTTCGCAACTTTTAATTTTCTTATCCTCATTGAATGCCTTTTCATGCTTTTAAAAAAAAGTTTTTTTTAATTGTATAGCAAATTCGCTGAATTGTATTGAGAGATAATAATAAAAAATTTGTTAATGATAAAACTTTGCTTATATGGCTCGATTTTCAGATTGGCAGTTAGATGGCAGAAATCAAGTCTGGGTACAGACTAACTTCTAAAGTCTACGAGTTGAACTATGTAAAAAAAACAAATACCTTTATTTTATATTGGAGGATTTGAAATAGGAAATTTCAAAACTAAAAATAAAGTGATTACCATCAATTTATTTTAATATATCGAGAAAACTCCCAATTTTCCAAAAAACCATGATTATTTCATGAATATTTCTACATTAAACATATTTTTTGATTCCCAAGAGATAAACTTAATCAGACTGGAGTATTAACTAAAACAGACCACTGCGCAGTTCTCGAAATTTTTTCTGAAACATGTTTTATGTTCAAAAATTTTATTCTTCAATTTGATAACGATTAAGATTAAGAGTTGATCTGTTATTGGTTTCCTGTCAAAGTGGAACCTTCTAAAAGGCTCTGGTGACTCCGTGGAACTTTTTTTCAATGCTTCCAAGGGTTAAGTAAAAGTTGAGCATATAAATAAAATATGTGTCCAAATTAGTGAAATAGTTCATTTCCTGACCTGAAGTTGGAATCGGTTTTTTCTAGTGACGATTTCTCGGTTTAAATAAAGGGCCCTTAACCCAGGAATCGGCAAAAGCTGGGCATCTGGGCCGCTTTTTCGGCCGAGATGTGGCCCAGTGCCTGGGCCAAAAAAAGCCTCGACCCGGCCCAGCCCCAGCAAAATCGTGGCCCAGGCGGCTCACCCCCAGCAAAATGTTTCAGTTTGCCGATCCCTGCCTTAACCGACAGATCGTGACTATTTGACAAATTCAAAATATAATCATTTGATTGGTTGATCCGCCCAAATCTGACCAAGGAAGTCCGCTTATTTTAATAGTATCCCGCGTTGTTTATATCATTCAAATAGTCACGATTTGTCAACTGAAAACCCTTATCCATATCCCTTTATCACACTTTTGTTAATATCCCGGCCCTGATTAGCAAACGTAGTGTTTTTTTAAGTAATATGGTTGGGATATTAACAAAGGTTGATAAAAGGATACAATGCAGTACTAAGTATAGGTTTTCCGGTTCGCGCCCGAATTGTACCACACAGATAAAACGAAGCTTCCAAAAAACCGTTTCTTTGGCGATTTGCCATCCAACTCCCCAAATTTTCCTTATCTTTTGCTCTGAATAAAGATATAAAAAGAAGTAAAATTTTGGAAAGCCTTAGTGAAATTAAAAGAGCGTGAGTTTGTCATTTTATAAGAAAAACTTAATTAAATCCTTTTACATGCAGCTCTAAACGAACAGAAGTTTTTGAAGCTTGGACTCTCAAGTAACACATAAAAACCCCATTTTTTGTGGAGCCGAGAAGTCAACAGTCACTCCAAATGTACACAAATTAAATTTTTGAGACGTTTTATACAAAAACGTCTTATGATTTATAATTTTTGTTCCAGCGATAACCACAGTAATGTTAAAGAGTACCCGCGAAAGCTTCTTGTTTGGTTGTTGAGCTTGCAGGTGCGCTGCCTAGTTATATCGTGATAATTGTGTGCATCGAAGCACCATAATGATTAGTTAAAATCTTAAATATAAAAATAGAAGCTTGTATTAATTATCGAAGTATTTCATCTTATTGTGCTGTTTTATATTCAAAATAACTATTGATTAACCCTTGGAATCACTGAGCTCAAGCCTACCTAAAACCTTAAAATGGGCAAAATAAATGTCACAGAATTGTTTCTACCGAATACAATATAAAGAATTTTGCGGCAATTCCGAAAAAAATACTCAATTTGTTTTTGGATGTTTGGTTAGATTATTACGGAGAGTTGTTTTGAGATTTTTCGCCAAAGTTCTACTTCCGGAAAAATTATTTCGAAATTAGACATCAAATACAAATGTGAGATTAGCCAGTTTTTAGGAAAGTGTTTGGTGCATGCGAAACACTTAAGATTAAAGTTTATTCGTATCTTGGGACATATATTTTTTCTTGAAAATGAAATTTAAAAAATTTCGATTTAAGTATTCCATGAAAAAAATTATTTATTTTAAAAATTAATTTAATCAATCAAAAATTGTGCATACTGTCACTTGATTACTATGTCAACTAAAAATAATAATATAAAGTGTATTAATCTGCTTTTATGTGAAAAAATAGCCATTTTTCATAGAAATTCGTGATTTTTTCATCATTTTTTACTTTTTTATAAATATCTTTTTATTGATGATATATAGATCTAATCAGTTTATAGTGTGACGTACGGCAGATACTTGTGCGTCGGTACTCATAAAAATAAAATTTGCGAAGACTACGATGGGCACGTATCACGTCATATGCTGTGCCTTGGTTTTCCAACTATATTTTCTGGAACTAAAAATCCAAATTCTAGAATTTGAATTGATTGATCCAAAACTATATCTTTTCAACTTTCTATTGCAAGAGTAATTGGAGCTTCAACTACCCTGAGCTTTCTGGACACAACGTCCAAAGTAGAGCCGATATATCGGCTCTGGTGCCTTGGCGGATATTTTTTTTCTGTGATTCCAGGGGTTAACCCTCCAAAGCATATAAAAAAAGTTCCGCCAAGGCATAAAAACATTTCAGGAGGCTATTTTTTGAGCGTTGTTTACAGAAAACTTTTATAAGATTAACCTTCAATTTTCCCGTATGATCAAGTTGAAGAGTTAAACTTTCGAAAAAAATATATTATATTATAGAAATTTTATGTTTAATTCTAGAAAAAAAAGATCGAAAAGTAAGGTTAATTATACTACGTGAGACCACTTCATGTAAGGCCAAAGGTAATGTATGTTTATCTCAATAACTGCGCAGTGCTTTGTTCTACTTACTACTTTTATCTGATTGACTTTATCTGTTGGGAATAAAAACATAATTCGAAATATGTTCGAAATATTCATGAAAAAATCACGTTTTTAAGGGAAAAATTGTTGGTTTCCTTGATTAAATATAATTATTAGATTACTATCACAATATTAAGCTAAATATGGTAAAAGTGTATCACTCTGGCATGATTTTCACAAATAATTTATTTTTTCAAAAGATATCAGTTTATATCAAAAGTTGCGTAGGTTTTCACGCCGATTTGTGTCTATGATATAAACGTGTATCAAATTGCAGATGAGATAAGTCGGGCCACCAAGAAGTGACAAAAATGTTTCGGCTGGCCCTTCTTTTTCTAAGGCTGAGCATCTGCTCTTAGGTTCTTTTTACCTTGCGTTTCATCGGCGCAGAAGAGCAGAAACGCTCTGTTAAACAGTGAAGGCTCTAATCCTTGGACAACCTAAGCATTTTGGTGGCTTGGAAATTTTTCCATCTTAAAAAATAACCGACAAAATTACTCAAAAATTTTTTATAAAATTTTAAAATAAAAGTTTTCGAAGAAGCCTTCAGTAATATNAAATTTCTAGAGTTTGAAATTTTTTTTCACATCTTTGAAAATTAAAATAAAGACATAAATAGAGTGAACTTTTTGGAGAAATTTTATTTTCTTACCAATATTAGTTAGTCCAGGGATGTATTTTGAATTGTTGAAAACTCGTATTTTAAAATCGTTATATAAGTGAGTTCATAAAATTTGGGAGATTAAAAGTGTATTCAACCGAAAGCTGAGATTACGGTGTTTTTTTTGATATCAACTACAAGTCTGTGCGATATATTGTTTGTCTCCAGCGCGCCCACGAAAACACCCTTTATACCGTCGGGTACCCCCTTAATGACGCCATTTGTTCAAAATAAAATTATTGATTTTTCATTTAACCTTTCTCGAAAAACAAAGCTTTTTGCTGCCTTATAAATTTGCGTGAAATTTACAAAATTTATCTTATAAAACTTAAACAATCTTAAACGGGCAGTCAGTCACTGCTAGTTAAAATACCGACTTATTTTCTTTTTTAATGGTCCTCCGCACCAAAACAATCTCATTCGTCCGGTTAGTACCGGTGGTTTTCAGCGTCATATTAGACTTTGTTTTGCAAATTCAACAGATAAAATTTCGTACGGGATCGAATGATGATATTTGTCAAATAATCGTATGAATACTTATATCGCATCAAGTTTATTTTTTAAGGATTCAATTTTAATCTCGACACTTCTTGAAACTCGGACAGTATTCACACCAGACTGGTGTCACCAGTATCACAAATACGTGTTTTTCAAATATTGCTTGCGAATAATTACTAAAAGACTTTGAGCAATCATTTTGCAAAATTTAGATTTTATTTCGAGAACCAGAATTTTTTGTTAGAATTGTTTAACAAGCCTACTCTATGCTTAGGGTGCGCAGCGGGAACCTAACAGACTGAACTAAAACTCCTGATAAACATTTATTTGCTATCGGGGGGGCAATCGCCACCGAAAAAGACGATTCCGAGCAAGGAATTTTTTTTTGGGCCATATTTTTTTCCGTTTTGGTCTCATTATTTCAATTTAAAAATTAGAATTTGACCGCTGCGCACCCTATCTATGCTCTTCAACTTTTAAAGTCTCCAAATATTTATACTTTATTAAGATTGAAATAAGGTATCAAATCAGACTACAATACTAATGGTGGTTGTGGTTTCAAGCGATGCGTAGGTTGAATAATGTAATACCATTTATCATAATAACGTCATAATAAGTGGTTCAATCTACGCATCGCTCAGAACCACTTCGATGATCATTACTGAATTTTTATTTGAGTTCAGAGAATATAAACCTTTTGATCCATTGTTGGTGACAGTGTGTCAACCTTATTATTGCGGTTACTTCTGCAAAAGTATAAATAGTTTATATTTTAAACAATCAAGAGTCCTGAGTGAAGTTCTGTGTTCAAATCCCTAAAACTTCATCTCAAATTTTAAATTATAATCAAAAACACTCAAAATGAACATTTATTTTACCATTTTTTTTTCGATAATTTTAAAACTTTATTCAAAGATTTTAAGTACAAATTAATATGTTATAGCACATCACACAATTGCTATGACATGTGGCAGTTATATAAGTTTGTAGAATTTGGAAGCTCAGTTAAACAAGTATCCCAACGCTGTATGATCAAATTTTATAATTTATATTTCGATTTTAAAAATTTTGAAATTTATGGATCTCAGCCCTTTTTTTACCATTTTAGCATTGGGATAGAATTTAAATCGCAAAAACTCACTAACCATTGCGTTTACTTATCCAGTGTAAGTTATACAGTATAAGTTATACTTCATTTTTGAAATTGAATGAGGTGTCTGTATGCGTGGTGATTCAATGACTCTTTGATTTTGATTTTTAGTGTTTTTTTATTCACTATAGGATCTTTTTGTCGGGAAGCTGATTTTTTGCTCCGAAGACCCATAAATGGTGAGCTAATATTTCGGCTATATAGACTACATGTATATAATTTAGTTTTTCGGCTATATAAATTAAATATCGACTTTTCTGGAGTTTTATTTATTTTTGGGGGACAAGCGTAGCGGGAATCGCTCAGAAATATCATCTTACGTAACGCCCTTAATTGTTCTCCGCTCAGAAGAGGTATCATAGCCAGGGATGGGCGTCCGATCCGATCTTGACTTTTCAAATCGGGCTTCCGAACCGAACCGATCCGATCACATTTTTTCAAACTCGGGTCCGAACCGATCCGATCCGATCTTGTAAAATTTTGAGGCCCGAAATTTCCGAACCGAACCGATCTTGAAAATCTGCTCGGATGCCCTTCCCTGATCATAGCACTGTTGAATCCGCGCCTGTTATTGGCTGCTCTTAAATAAGATAATATGGTGCGTAGGTTAGTGAACATTCACAATCGAATGTTTTTTATTATTTGGGCGTTATATATATCCCTTTAACACATTTTGCTAAATCTGAGAAATGTTGGTTGGAAAGCGGCCAGGGAGCCAATTCTAACACTTCTAAGACCTGTTCTAGCCACTCATGAAGCCGCTTTTCAGCCCACATCTCTCAGATTTAACAAAAGGTGTTAAAGGGATATGTGTAATAAACAAAAATTAAAAAATTATCAAATTTATGATATAAAAAATAATGCCCGAAAATTTTGGTTTTGATGATCTTATCACAAATTTGATAGTTTTTATTGAACCGGAAGCTCAATCCCATAATTATTGTAGAATTTTAGAAAACTTGTGCGATAAGGTTTAGTTCGATTTCTTTGGTTCTGTTAAAGTATTATAAAGATTCATTCCGACAAAAAATGGCTTTTATTTAGTTAAAAACATACTTAAAAACGGCTTTTACGAAAAAACCGATCAGATCCAATTTTTTTTGATGACTCTATCTATCTGATCCGAGGGAACGTTAATCCTCCTTAAAATAATTTGCCCAAAAATAATGAGCCTAATTTTTATTTTTAAAAAGTCAATTTTTGACAAAACTTTCTAGAATTAAGGAGCTTTCTGACGTGCATAAAGAAAATTAATAAATTTACTGTCGAATTATTTTAAAAAATTAGCTCCGAGAACAATAAAGCTTATAAATTCGGAGCAACAATTTTAAGGTTTAATAAATTTTTCGAGATTTATATCTCAAATCACTTAGTGTGCATCATGAATGACGTCACTTCCGGGATTGAATTTTCCAAATCTACTCTAATAAACGTTTATTTGATTGCGTTTGATGGAGTATTAAATTTAAGGGATTTTGGTGATTCACGTCATTGAAAAATTCCGATACAAATTTGCCTTTATTTTGGAAAGAAAACTTTGACCGCTCGAAACAGCGCCACCAAGTGGTCTGATCAAAAAATATTTTCGGCAAAAATTTTCTCCGTCAAAAATCATCCTTGGTCCTAAATTTTCAGATTCGTAGGACTCTTTTGTCGGGTAGCTGCTTTTTTGCGCGTTATCCCTACCTATCGTAAAACTCTTATAAAAATTGAAAATTGTTTGACATATGACTTCATTTCGAACGCCTACGCGTTTTTTGATTTTTTAACGAAAAAAATTATTTTTGGTTCCATATCGCCGAATGTGCCAATATCGCTGAAATTTTTCAGCAAAATACTTTCGCCGATACTGCTCCTCCCCTGTAATGACTGTTAAATTTTAAGGTTGTTATCATTTGTATCATTCGAGAGTTAAAATTTTTCAATTCAGAGCGAGTTATACTTTTGTAAATTTAATGTTCACATGAGTGTAACTGCTCATAAGAGGTTGAATACAGCTCGATAATGTTATAAAAACAAAATTCATGCGATATTTTCTAGAGCGGGCAAATCTCGCAAATTCACCTGTGTTTATACTGTAGACATTCCGGCGTTTATGTGCCAATCTATACTTAAATTTGTCGTCTATTGCTTTCGGAAACGATTTCTTAGTAGATAACCGTGGTTCACCGGATTATTTCAAGAACCAAAAATGTGGTCAGAAATGTATCAAAAATTTTTAGATGAAAAATGGATCAATCTGTATTTTACCAACAAAGACTACCAAAATATGCCGCGAGAATTTTGGACTAAATCATCAAACTAATTATTATTTTCTCGGCTGAAAGAATCCCGCTAATAGACATTCTGAACGTGAATTAAATGATATTTACAAAGTTGTTCTTTCTCCGAGCAAAAACCACAAAAAATTTTCGAGGTATCATTTATTCAAAAAATAAATATTTTTTTTTGAATAATCCTAAATGAATATATTCTATTTTTGAATCCATAGCAAATTTAGACCCGATTATTATTTCACTAAATTCTGACGATGTAATATTTTTGTTCAAATATAAAATTTGTGACTTTTTAAAGTCATTACGTTTTATTTTCAATAATTCGTAAAGTTATTAAGGGGATTGTGGGTGCTTCCAGCAATGTGCTGGGGAGAAATAAGCCCCTTTTAAAACTCAAATATATCTTGTGAGAATTAAGTGGACATTTATGTTTTAATTGCACATTGTAGTTTGTAACCTTGAAATGTATAAAAGTGATAAATTTCTAGAAAATATTTTAACATGAGCCGTTAAATGCATAAAACCTAATTGCTGCCTTTTCTTTCCATTGATCTATTTCGTGATATCCACGTATCCAAAAATTACATAATGCCGATATTATTGGTCAGAAAAAAATTCTCTACAATCACAAAAAAATGTTTTATAATTTCATCTTAATTCGCCGAAAATTATTTTTGAAAATTTTTTGATATGTTTTAATATAGGTAAAATGTAATTTTTTTCAGAAAACGGACTATTTTTCACGAATGCCACATGCGATTTTTTCTCTTTCTCAAATAATCTTCGTGAATCTCTAAGCTAAATATCCAACAGAAAAAAATTTAATAATTTCAGTCAGATTTTTCGCAATCACTATTTTATGCAGATCTACTGCGCGCCATCTTCACATTGATTAGGCTAAAAATTGAAATATTGAAAAAGAGGCAAAAATCTTAACAATTATGATACTGAAATACTTTCATTTATAGTTATTTTTGCTGTAATTATTTTTCTTCATAATTTGAGATTATCCTATGTCTAAAATTTTTAATAAATTAATTGTTTTTGCAAGCAAATCCGATATTCTAGCACTAGGTATTCGATAGTAATAAACTTTTTTTGCTTGCAATAAATTTCTCGTGTGCTGGATGGTCGGATACAAGAAAAATGATACCGAATTTGAGACCGTGGTCGAAAATAACTACTTCACCCCCAATCCCCTTCAAGGGTATTTGAGAGTGGAGTGTTATTCGCGATAAAATTTTTCGTTGATAAAAGATATTATTGCCAAGAGTGAACCAAAAAAATGTTTATATTTTTGCGTAAAACAAGTTTCATGCAAGTTAAAGTTTTAAAACAAAACAATATATAAGATTTGTTCCTCGATTGTTTTAAAAAACAAATTACCCATTTTTATTATCGATGAAACCATGCTTAAAATCGAAGGCACGATTTAATTACTTTTGTGAACATTTTAAAATGCTTTCAATCATCTTTTTGAAAATTCTGTTTAAAATTTCTACTCTGAATATTCTCCGGAAAAAATAAATTTTTAATATCATGTAGCATTTCTCCGTCCACGCTAAATTGAGATTGATCTATCAAAATAATTGCTACAAAAAATAATTGATTAATAAACTTATTTTCATGACTTGTATTTTAGTTTTCAAATTTCTTGTAATTGAAAAAATTAATCTTTACATGAATTAAAGTCAATTTTAACAGAAATAAATACGAAAAACTAAAGATATTTTCAAAACTCAAAAAAATATTCTTAATTTTTTAAATGATCAATAAGCAAAAATAAGTTATATAATGGTTTTTCGATTGCCAAGAAATTCTTAATATTTTTGAAATTTTTAATTTTTTAATATTCAATCGTTATTTTATTGATATTCCAAATACTGTCTACAAAAACTGTACATTACGAAATTACAAAATAAATTTTTATTAATGAAAACTGAATCACAAAAAAAATCCCAATCATCAAAAAATGAGAAATATTATTTCAAATAATCGCGACATATAATTTGAACCAAGATTCTTGTCATTTTTTAATTTCCGGCCATTGTTATGTTGGCTAGTTTTTTGAAAATTGTTTTTTTCGTTTTTTCGAAACTTCGAATCATATTAAACCCTTATATTATCGATTATATTAAACTATATATCTACAATCAGCATAACAAATAGCTGAAGGCTTAACACAAATAAGCAGTTTTGATCGGTTTCAATTTAAACCAATGAGAATCGAGCTGAAAGAGTGGAAACCTGATTTAAAAAAAACGATAAATGATATTAACCTTTTTATTTTAGATATGGTGAAAAGAATAATGCAACCTTTGCTCTTCCGAACCAGCCTGCCGCGCACGTTTTTAACTATAATATAAAATTTAACCCGTCTATGGTTCGCCCGTCGCCTACAGGTGAGTATAATATATTAACAAATCACCTCCATTTTCACGAACCAGGAGTAAGGGCTTTGATGCCGAAGGACACGAAAAAAATCGCAATTGTCCGGCACCCTATTGATTTGTTCGAATCTGTAATGAGTTATTATGTCGATGACGTAAGAGCGTTCCAGCGGGTACCAGGTAAAAATATACAAGAACGTATGAAAAATTTTCTCGACAACCCTAAGAAGTATTATGGGTTTGATTCGGCGCATTATGAAAAATTTGCAAAAAATGCGATGATGTGGGATTTTGGGTTTGACAATGATAACGATGATGACAAAGCAATCGACAAGTGGATCGAACATTTGGACAAAACCTTCGATTTAGGAACGATTTTAGATTATCTTATCT
>SCLH01000709.1:208479-302398 GCA_004367855.1 Oikopleura vanhoeffeni | reverse complement strand
AAAAAATTATTTTTTAATTTTCGAAAATTATGAGATTAAAATTAATTTTGAAAATTTGATTTATTCTATATCCCTTTATCACTTTTTGGTTAGAATGCGTAGCCACTACACCTTTTAACGTGTGATTTTAACGTTGTGGCTACGCATTCTAACCAAAAAGTGATAAAGGGATATAACTTATATAATATAAGATAATTTTCTAATCTTAATTATAAAAAAATGCTAACTTAAATATATCTTACTGTGGATATAAAACTTTTCATAATTCGAATTTCATTAAAAAATATATAACCAAATTCGAATTTCGTACAATTTTTTCATTTTTCAAAAATTAATTTTTTTTTTGAATCAAAATTTTTTATGCTTAAAACTGTCAAAGTTTTGCAAAATATAAAGTTATAAATTTCAAAACTTTCATGATTGAAAAATTAACAATTATAAAAATTGAACTCAATCAAAATTGAATATCGTAAAGTAGAAATTTAAATTTTTTAAACTTATTTTTTATTAGGATGCTAAAGAAATTGAAAAATGTCAAAAATTTTAAAAATCTGAAATATCCCTAAATCTGATGATGAATATGATTCAAACATCTGAACCTTTTCTGGCACTGTCATTGTCGACGGTGACCTAACCATTTCACGGACTGAGGAGTCATCAGAAAGTGAGTCTTCTTCGACTAATGGAGCCCTCGTAGCTACATTGGCTTCACATTTTTCCAGACTTTCTTGCAACTGTTTCACGTATGCAAGTAAAAACGCAATGTCGGTTTGGGACCCGACGGAGATTTTTGTGAAAGTATGAACAGAAGAGTCACTGATTTCATCTCCTGAAAATTATAATGTTTTCAAAATGTCGGGGGATTTAGAGTGTGTTTATGAATATAACTTTTTAAGGGATAGCGAGATAGGTTTTAAAAACTATGTGAGCAGAAAATTAAAAAAAATATTTGTTTAAAAAGAATATTTTCTTTGATAAAAGTGCAAATTTATTAACATTTTCAACTAAAAGACAGACCTCTTTAACAAGTTATGTTTTTGAAAAATATGAAATAATTCGAAAGGTGAGTTTGAAAATGGTAAAGCAAAACATTGCTGATATTTCAAAATTGAATAATTCGAAAAGTTAGCTTGAAATTGCGAAAGCGAAACGTTGGTTATATTTCCAATTAAAATAATGCAAAATGTTAGCTTGAAAATGCGAAAACGAAAAGTTGCTGATAATTCAAGATGAAATAATTCGAAAACTTAGCTTGAAAATGCGAAAGCTAAACGTTGCTGTTATGTCAAAGTGAAATAATTCGTAAAGTTAGCTGGAAAATTCGAAAGCGAAACGTTGATAATATTTCAAAAAATAATTCGAAAGTAAGCCTGAAAATGTGAACGCGAAACGTTGCTCATAATTCAAAATAAAATAATTCTAAAAATAATTCTTGATTTGAGATGTTTTTGATCAATTGATTTATATTTTTTTATTTATTGAAAAATGTTATTTTTTTATAAAAAAAATTTAGAACTTAAAATTCCAAAACAAGAATAATTTTCGAATTATTTGATATTTTAACATAAAGCATAACTTAGTTGAAAAAGCCTTGGCATTGAATTCGATTGTGACTCCCAAAAAAAATTTCGCAATTTTTAGCCATAACTGGATAATTTGCAAACATAGTAGGTTAAAATATCTGACTGTGCCCAAATAAAGTGACGTTCATAAAAATAAAATAATTTTTATCCCATTTTTGTCGTTTGATATTTTTTTCATTTCCTGGTCACGCTATTGTGAACCCATAAAAAAAAGGTAATTGTCTTGGGAAGGGTAATTTAGAGTTTATTTTGGACAATGGAATCCCAGGAGATTTATAAGAAAAGTAAATTGACAAAAAGTTCAAAAGGCATGCGACAAAAATGATCAAAATATAATCATTTTGGTGATTAAACGGATTCCTTTGTTTTAGAAAAAGTAACTTCATTAAAATTCGGCGAAAGTGATAGTTGAGCCTTTTATAAAACAAATGAAATTTAACTCCTAGACGAACAACTTAACAAAAATTTGAAATAATTAAAGAATTTTTAGTAAAAATGATTCAATCGAAAATTAACCATTAGTCTAAGATAATCGAAAATGTCAACTGACCATTTTAGTCCATTCAGATTCATCATGAGCTTTTCAATTATCAGTGGCTAAGGGTTAATTTTTTATAAACTCACTTTAAAAAAAAAAAATATTGTTTTTCAACTTTTTTTGACTGATGATCATCTAAATAACGGTTAGAGTGGATAAAAACGTGATTTTGATAAAACTTACATTTAAAACGTGGGCGACATTTTGAATAACAAGGTGGAGAACAGAGGTGCCGATTGTGAAGTTTAAAAAATTGATTTCTTGATACAGAATGACTTTGATCCAAATATGAACGCATATTTGACTTTTTTTGCCTTTGAGGGTTAAAAAAGCTGAGGTTTAAAATCTTTATTTTTGGTGAAGTAGCAAAAATAAGACTAGGGGTGAAAACAAAAAATACAAAAATCTTTTCTTGAACTTGGTGTTGAAAAGTAGTACCCATGCACAAAAGAGGGTTTGTTACAATAATTCTCGAAAACCGAAATTATTGATTTTAAACGATTTTACCTGTTGTGGGACTCGATTCAGCTTCGTCGGATTTTTCGATCGTCACCTTAAAATTTTTTGATAATTTTGCTGCAAATTTTATACGTCGAATAAAATTTTATTCAATTTTCTTACCTCAACTTTTGAAGTTTCTGTGGGGGTTTCGGTAATTTCGACTGGTGATTCAACTATTTCTTCGGTTTTTTCTACGGTTTCGACAACAACTAAAAATAATAAAATAATTTCAGTTTTTGCTTTCTAGCACCAAAGATGAAAATCGAAGGTGACAGTCACCTGGTGACTCCAAAAATATTCATTTGAGACATTTCCCCCCGAAATTTAGCAAATCTCTTCCCAATAGTTTTCAAACTTTTCCAAAATTATCAAGTTTTGAAAAAATGAAATACCAAAGCCGTGAAGCTGAGGGTTAAATTACTAAAGGTACAGCAGATTCTTTTAATTTATCAATAAAATTGTTTTAAGATTTGCATTTGTAGATGTTATAATTAAATTTACCTTCTTTGACGGTGTCTTCGGAGCTGGCGGATTTTTCGGCAATGTTTTCCTCGGTTTCAACATTTTCCTCTTTTGCTTCATCCTTAATTTCTTCTTTTGGTTTTTCAACGGTTTCAGAATCAACCTTTTCGGCTTCCTTTTCAACCTTTTCCGTCTCTTTCTCAGCTTCGTCACTGCTGGAAGCTTCCTTCTAATAAATTTACAGTTTAAATCCAATCAATTTTAAAGGAATGTTAAAAAATTGATTTTTTAAGAAATTTAGTTATCGGAATACTTAAGATATTAATTTTTTATAAAAAATTGGGCGACTGATTTTAAATTAAGATTATTCATTTTAAAAGAAAAATAATTTCAAAATTTGACTGAAATCTTTCGTTATGGAATTTGATTCGAAAATTTAATTGAATTCTTAAACTTCAGTCAATGAAATATGACTCCACGAGATTTATTATAACGAAATTTGGTTTTCAGAATGAAATAAAGTTTATTTAATTCATTTTACCTAAAAAAATCATAATAACAAATTATCAGAAATCGAATTTCATCCATTAAAGTTGATATAACAAATTTGAGGAGTCATATTTTATTAACTCAAGTTTTAACTTCATTTCATTCTGAAAACCAAATTTCGTTATAAAAAATCTAGTGGAGTCAAATTTCATCGACTAAAGTTTCTTGAATTCAATTAAATTTTTCGAAATCCGAATTTCATAACGAAAGATTTCAGTCACATTATTTTTAAATAAATTTTTTGTTTTAAAATGAAATATCTTAATTAAAAAGTCAGTCGCACACTTTTTATACAAATTAATTCTAAGTATTTCGAAAAACTAAATTATGTTATATGGATTACCGCCCCTCAGAGTACAAATCCGAAATATTTGATATACAAACAGTAACGGCCAATGATTTTAGGCACCCAACCAAAACCCTTGATTGCGGAATAGGCCGATTTCATTGGTCAGATTAGGTAGGATCAACCAATCAAATGCTGAGATTTCGCATTTTTCAAATATTTAGGATTTGTACTCTGAGGGCGGGTGATCAATATGACTCCAAATAATCTGAAATAGCGAAATTTGATTCTCAAACTGAGATTAAACCGAATTTCAAAACTTCAGGTAATAAAATTTGACATAAGGAAATTTTTTATAACGAAAGTCGATTTTGAAATTATACACGTTGAAATTTTAATTCAGAAATCATATTCTGAAATTTGATTCAAACTTCAGAATGAAGAAAAAGATTTTGTTATTTTTGTAGTCTTCTTGCCGTTATTAATAAAACCAAAAATAAGCACTTATTCATTTTTAATCATTTTAGTGAACTTTCCAAATTGAATATGAGACAAAACAATTCGCCTCTTAATTTGAGTTATTAAGCATCTGAAAAAAATTAATAATGAAACGTTCACATCATCGACGTTGCAAAAAAATTAAATAATGCATTACCTCTTTCTTTTTCCCCGAGATTGTATTTGATAAGTTTCCAAAAATCCTTTTAAGGGTTCCAGATCGTTTTTTCGATTCTTTGACTACAAAATTATTATTTTAAAGGTTGATAAGATAATATTTAGAAATTGAATCTATCTACTGTATCGTTCAGAAAAATTTAATTTTGTTTCTTGCCAGTTAAAAGTGGGAAATCAGTTAAATTTGGCTGAATTTGAAAAATAAATAAAAATATATTCAAAAAATCATCAAATTAGCCAAAAAAGTTGCTAAAAATCGAATTATCTGAGTTTTGGCTCGTTAGCGCTAAAATTTGAAATTGAGAATATATAGAAATTGTATTCATTATTTATTAATAGCTCATGTGTCTCAGAGGACAAGCTAATTTTTGTGGTTTAGTAAATAGCCCTAGAGAGCAGAAAATCCAAACCAATTTTTGGAAGATTTTGGCGCACCTCTTAGAAAAGATTTGTTGTAATCAGTGACTGATTGTCAGTCAACTGAGTAAATAAAACACAACAAAAAGTTTGAAATTATTTCTAGAAATTTTTATTGAAAATTCAATTTGTTTAAAAAAACAAAATTGACCCAGTTTACTTATTATTTTTTTGAAGGTGCTCCCATGTTTTTAAAGGGTTTTTGGCGCGTATTTAGAAATAAATATTTTTCAAAAATTTTAAGTATTTATTCCTAAAAATTGTACCTAAAAAGTATACGAAGTATACCAAAAGTCAGCTGAAGTGAAACATACCTTCACCAGTGGCTTCTCCTGATGAGTCAACTGCTTTTTCCTCAGACGCCTCTACGGCTTCTGCGGTTGGTTCAGCTACTGGTTCGGTTGTATTTTCGGTTGTGTCAACCTCGTCGGCCGCTTCCACTTTATCAATAGAATCGGTTGTGGGCTCCTCGACTGTATCTTTTTCGTCATCAGTAATTGCGCCTTCTTTTTTACTTTTTTTGCCACTTTTACGACGTTTTAAACCGCTGAAAAGTTTTTGACCAAAGGTTTTGGATGTGCCTTTTGCCTTGGTTTCATCGGTCTGAAAATTTTATCAAGTTTTAAACATTAGAGTCGGTGTCTAGTGTACCCATTTGGATACGCTAAGCACGCCCGTGCTTTCCGTACCCAAATTGGTCTGAATAAAAAAAAATAATGCAGACCAATTTGGNGCTCCCAAACATTAACCAAGAAAGTTGTTTTTGTGAATTTTGACGTATGTGAGTTATTTTGTAATCTAACCCCCAAAATTTGATATTCGAAAAATATTTGAAAAATTTGTTTTGTATGTTTTAATAGAAAAGCCAAATTTTCAAAATTGTTTTTTGGATTTGACCTCAAAATATACTACATCGGGTACTTGACTCCAACGTTTGATAAGACAAGTACTAGAATATTTGACTTTGATCTTTCAATTGTAAAACTGTCAAAATAATTTTCTCAAATTTGACTCAAAATTTTAAAAGACAAGTATGTCAAAATATTTTGATTTTGTTGTTTTCAGCGAAAAAACTGTCAATTTTTGAATTTAATTTTTTTTATTTGACCTCATAACTTGATCAAACATTTATTTAGAAAATTTGCCTTTGTTTTTCCATCCTTACAAAAACCTTACACCCTGTAAATAAACTGCAAATTTTTCGAAATCACATTACTCAGAGAAATAAGTTTGCGCTCTTATTATGGTAAATTATCAAGATTGGATTATATTTCCTGGAGTCAATTTCAATTTGATAATTTTCTATGGATTCAAATTACATTAAGTAGAAATTTAAATTATCTACCTTTTCGGTGTCTTCACCACTTGTATTACCGCCATCGGTAACTGGAGTAGGCGTTTCTGCTGCTACTTCAGCGGAAACCTCGGCAACCACCGTTTCGGGAACAACCGGTGGTTCTTCGGTTTTTTCTTCAGATTTTTCATCCGATTTAACTTCCAGTGCTGGTTCCTCTTCGGTTACAACCGGTTCGGCTTCTGTCACCGCGGTTACTTCGGCGGTTTCTTCAGCAGGTGTAACTTCCGGTTGGGCCTCGTCGGTTTCGGCAACTTCCGGTTTGACTTCGTCTGGTTTAGCCTCGTCGGTTTTGGCGTCTTCTTTGGTTTCCTCGGACGATTCTTTTTTCGAATCTTTTCGTTCCGGTGAAACAAAATAGCCTTTTATGTTGTCAAACCAAGTATTCCGTTTTTCATCCTCGGATTTTTTCTTTTTCTTTTTAGCATCCTTTTCACCCTCCTCTCCATCAGCAACTGCGGTTTCCTCTTCAGCTTCAACAACCTCGGTTTCTTCACCGGTAACCGGTTCAGATTCCGGGTTGATTTCCGGTTCGGTAGAGGTTTCAGCTGGAGTCTCAGTGGTTTCGGCAGGTTTTTCCTCGGTTTTTTCTTCGGGTTTTACCTCGGTTTGCTCTGGTTCGGGTTTTTCCTTCTTGGCTTTTGTTTTTTGTTTGTTGAAAGAGAAATTCATTAATTTTAGTTTTTTCTTCCGATCCTTTTTGGTAGGAGATGTCTTGGCCGCGGTCTCCTCTGTATCTAGCGATTCAGCGGTATTTGGCTCCTTAATAATTAAGTAGGTTAACACATAGCCCCCCTCAAAAACGTCATTTATTTATTAATCTAAAGATAAGTATGTCCTTCAGAAAGTATTAATAGAAAATCGACTTTTTTTATTATGACGTTAGCGACACGCGAATCTCGATAAACTGGATGCTGCAAAAAAAATTAAATCGATTTCGGCAGCCAATAAAAACTCTTTATTTTTTGGCGCCAAATTTGTTTAAACAAATAATGCTCCTTAATCATATTTACTCAAAAAATAGTCTGGTTACCCGTTAGACCCAAAGTCCCGAAAACCTGTTGAACTAGGCTGTCCACAAAAAATCAAGCATTTGCGCTGTATTATAATTATTGAAACATGAAAAATACAAAATTTTCCAGAATTAAAATTCGCGTCAAAATGTTAAAAAATATCTAATTCCATAAATCGCTTTCATTTTTATGGAAGTTTTTAGGTCTGTGAATTCAAGATACCCCCAAAACATTCTTTTTCAATTCTGTGAACTAAAGATACTCCTGTCAAAATTCATATCGACATTCAGGTATTTTGATTAAAATGTCATTTCTTGACAAAATTCTTATTACAGAAATAAGGTAGGACCTATTTTAACTTAATTGAACCTATTTTTGAACGAGATTTTATACAAAATCGTAATTATCTCCTGTTCACACTGATGTTAATTTAGGTAGCTGGCCCAGCGTGGCCGAATATGTCAGCTACCAAATAAACATCACTGTGAACAGGGAATATCCTATTCCCAACCTGAGTCCATCTTAAAAATGATGCTATCTCTATAGGGCGTGTTCAATCCCACTAATATTGTCTTAGTGATTGTCGCGTGTATGATTATAACCAGGGTGCTTGATATTGGGACCGCCAAAGTTGATCGGTGTGCAATCACTAAGACAATCACTTAGACAACAGTTGGATTCGAACACGCGCTATAGAGATAGCAATCATTCTGGAGATGGACTTAGGTTGGGAAAAGGATAAAGGCTTTCAAATAATAAATTATTATTATTATTAATATACAATTATTACAATAAAATAAATTGAGCAAATTATTGATGCCAATTATTCTGTATGCGAAATGTTAAGTAAATTACTTCTTTCGTTCCCCCGACTTTTCGTTATCCCGAAATTATAAATAAGAATAAATTAAAAAAAAACTCTGAAAATTTCGCCATCGCGCAGAGTTTTCGGCAAAATACTAAGAATCGCGGCATATTTCAAAGTGAAAAATTCTAATTTCACCGCTTGTAAGCTGGTGGATTAAAATCCCGGCTATAATAAAAATTTATTGCCGCATTTAAAATTAAAGTTTTTCCTATCTTAATTTTTAGGGCATTGCCAGCTAATAAAATTAACACGGTAATTGTAAAAGTTTAATTGTGACTTTGCACAAACGATTTTGACCGCAAGAGGGTAAAAATAATTCAAATTTTTTAATTTCAGACAATTCATTATTAATTCTAGAGTCTACCAGAGTAGATATCTCGCAATCCCTAGAAAACGTTTTCTGTTAATTTTAACGATTGTATGTTGAACAAATCCGTAAATGAACTAAGAAATCTTGATAAAAGTTATATTTTTTCACCCTGCATGTCAAAAGTTTGTAATATTTTGTAAAAGTCGTCTTTTGTTATTTTGGCAAAAGAAAGTTAAAAAAAAATTTCAAGTCACGGAAAAGTTTTAAATAGCACCAAACGAATCTTAGACTTAACTTTCTTGCAAACGATATTAAACCTATTATCAAATTATTGACTGTTCAATTGCTAAAGAGCAGTACATTTTCTTATATCCAAAGTGCTAAAAAAATTTAAAAATTTGTTTTGATTTTCTTTCAAGGTAAACCGATTAGGCTGGTGCCACAAGAAAGAATTAACTTAGCCTCCTTAGTTTAAATAATAAACGATATACCAGCCGATTAAGCCTCTTTATGTCAAAAAAAAGATATTTGGTCGAAATTAGCCAAATTTTTTGGAGTTTCCGGGCTAAATAAAACGGTTAAATTTTTTGAATGCTTCTGCAGCATTGCTTCAAATTTTTTTAGTCTTTTTACCTGATTTTCTTTGCTATTTTCATCATCAACATTTTCCTTTTCAGCAATATCTGGAATTGTGATTGGTGCTGCTCCATTTGGTGCATTTTCTTTTTCAATTACATTCGACATATCACCGTTTGCTTTACAATTAACAGCTGTCGAATCGTCCTAACAAAAAAAGTCAATTATTTAACAAATCAATTTCTAGGCATAATTAATATATTATTTTGCGTCTCGGCAAAATTTTCTCTCTAGTATCGCAATTTTTTGTAAAAGTTCATGATAAATTTTAGCTTAACAAAAATGGTGAATGAATTTCATGGGCAGTTTTTTTTGAGAAGCAAAATATACCACCGCCAAGAATTCAGACTTCAATTCCCGAGTCAAATAATTTTTTTAAATGAGTCGAATATCAAAATCATTTAGCAAAATAAATGTCTCTCGAAATCTCTACTGATGAAATGCTGGGTAACAAATGAGAAATGTCTTAAATTAAATTTTGAATTATTTTTTGTATTGTAAATTTTCATTAGTCAAATACCATAATCATTCAGTGAAACTAAATTTCTCTTCAAATCTCAAGTGGTATTAATTCTAAGAATCTAATCAGAGTTCGCTGAAATTACCGTGTCAAATTTCAAATTTTTCTCAAGGGTCAAATATCGTTAATCCTTAAAAATATCAAATTGCAAATTTTGAATTAAAAAAGACTAGTTTTTATCGAAAGAAGAAAAATTTAATTATTTAGCAAAAATCAATTTCTCGGTGCAATATATTTATCTGGTTTTTGTCTCTCAAAATCTCTACTCGTAAAAATCGGCCGACACACTAAAATATGCAAGAAAATATAGGGGATCAGGAAACGGATTTATTTTGATGAACAAAAAACAGACCGTTTAGGAAGATTAGGCAAAAAAAAACTCTTCTATAACTACTCATGCGGACAATTAGATTTAACTTTTTTTAAAGCTTCTTAGGTTTAGGCTTTTACGTTGAAAAATATATTTTTTTTAATATACAAAATAAAAATCGAATTAATTCGTTTTCAGAATGACGGTTATCCGTGTAGCAAAATGTCCCATTGGGCACAATTAAAGGTGACCTTTGAGGACAACTATTTCACCCAATAATCGTTTCGTCAGCCAACTAGATGTTTATATGTCACCACCATTTTAATTAATAAAGGTCAATTACGAGAATTTTTGGTAAAAAGACTTAACCAATGTACTCAGACTGTGCATATTTGCAAAACTTTAATTCTCGAAAGCTTGGTTTATAAAGCTCACTATATCCGATTAACCTGAAAATTTAAATGAATAATTTTTTGACAATTTTCCATATTTTGGTGCTCAGATGATATAATATATTATTGCATGGATATGCGCACTGGCTGAGTTGCTCGTTCTTAATGATCCCTGAGCAGAAAGGTTGAAAAGAAAACTTGTGGAATTTGTTTTGCCAATAAATAGCGTTAAAGAAAAATTACAGGGGCGTTTATCACGGAAATTTCTGTTTACCAAAATCACCCTTATCATATTTACAGCCCTGGCGGGGCCCACCCGGCCGCTCAGTTTTTATATAAGTGGGCACAAACATTAACAAAACTGAACTTTGAAATATGGTTATTATTAAATTTAAATAATTTATTTGATCACTAATTAAATGGACAATATTTATATCAATTTCAAAACTTGAGATTTCGCTGACCATCATACATTGATTATGTAAGATTAAAACCCGCAATTAACTGGATATAATTTCTTAATTTGAGTTGCCATCCATACCCCCTTAAAAATGGAATAGATAAAAATATCACAAAAATGATGAGAAATTTCACAAAAAGGCCTAATTTTTAGAATTCACCCAATGAGAGTTCATTTTTCAACTGTTTTCTCAAATTTCAATCCCAACATATATGGCGTCATATCGATTACAGGGGCTCCTGGTCGTTTTTAACTAGATTTTTAGCTACATTTTTTATATAATTCCGCTTTTGAAAACAACTCATCCGATTTCATTCTAAGATAGCTCAAACTGAGCACAAATATCTTGTGAATAATCGGACAAATTTATTTTATATTTTTTTCTGAGATTACTGAAATTGTTTAATTGTGAGTTTTCCCTAAAAAAATTGGAAACAATGGTCGGATTCGGACTAATTTTTTATTTTATTATTCACAAGATATTTGTGCTCAGTTTGAGCTATCTAAGAATGTAATCGTATGAGTTGTTTTCAAAAGCCGAAGTATATCGATTATGATGCCCGGGTAACATAAATATCTTATTTGCCTGTTAAAAGAATAGGGAATAAGATATTTATGTCACCCGGGCATCATAAAAATTTTGGCGTAATCGATATATAATATGACTCATATTACCTAAACACTCAACTTTCAAAAACAGGAAATGTAAGAAAAAAGAGTCGATGTTCACAATTTTACCGAAAGGAAGTTATTTATAAACTGTCAAAAAACCACGAAATAAGAATTATTATTTTGTTAAATCATCACAATTCGAATCTATACAAATTAAATGATAAAATATATATTATGACATCTTAATTTTAATTGTGTCGTTGGCACAATTCTTGGAGCTTTTTTGACAAATAAACTTGGAATAGCCTTGGAAAAAAATGGTAGAAATCTACTTTCATCGGTAATACCCGTTTTTCAGCAGTGGGGAATTTTTTTGTTAATTTTATTATCGATCAAAAATATCGTTATTTTCAAAAAAAATCTGAAAATTGCATATATTTTGCTTTGGCACCTACGCAAAATTTTTGAAACTCTACGATTTTCGATTCGAATCTCTGGTCTGAACAGCGAAAATCATTTAGATAACGGGGATTCTTTATTTCCTACCGAACGGTGGCGTGTGCATCATTTGAATACTAAAAATTAGAAAATCACTATATTTTGATCACATGACTAAAGATTTTTTCACATTTTTTGAATTGGTTTGTTATTTGCCCTAGAGCACTTCTCCTGCAAAAATTTCACTACTATCAATCGAATATTTCTACAAGTTGGTTTCACTGGCAAACACGCTACCGATAGGCCCACAAATTTGCATTCAAAAAATAATTTTTTCAAAAAGTTTAAAATTTCTGTCAAATAACGCATCTGAGATGCGGCATCTCTCTTAGTTTCATTGAACTTGCTTGAATTCAATAGTTTGCCAAAAAGTTACTTCAAAATCTCTCCAAAAATATTAATTTTACTTACGAAAGGTTTCATAGATACAGCTACGACAGATTCGTTAACCATTTTGCTATATTCACAAATCTTAATAACTTGGAATATGAAAATAAACTAGTCTCTGTTTTTTTGTCGACTAAAATCTCTAATAATAAACAGGGCTCGAACAAAAAGTGATGAAAAAAAAATAGAAAAAAGTATTTTGGGTTAATCAGACCAAAAACAAAAAAAAGAGGAATGTAGAAAATTGCGACTCGACTTTTGATGGCGCTGCACCCACGCTAAGTAAATGGCGCAAAAATCGGGACTGAAAGAAAATTGATTTTTTCGCACTGCTGAAAAACAATTGATCAGATTGTATATATTTTTTGTCATAACATATTTGAACATGACAAACCCAAATATATAACACTTATCGAAAATATTTTTATTTCATACTGAAAATAATTCTGAAGTTTTCTCTAAAATCCAGAATAGTTTTTTTAAAATAAATTAAAGATGCCACTAAGCTCGTTTTCTGAAATGGGTATTCATTGATTTTCAGAATTTGCAATTTTGCAAATTCCTAAAAACTGAAAATTTCTAAGTTTTTGCTTGGATTTGTTCAAATATTAATTTCAAAAATTAATTTCTTACAACCGCTCGACGGACAAATCTGTCGCAAAATTTATTAGGTTATTTTTTTTATCAGTATTGACTGGTTTTTTGAAGTCCGATTTGGTTTAATTATTTGTATGTTTTTCAGCCTCTTCTCCTCGAATTATTTTTCACCATATATTCCTTTAGGAAGAAGATTGTTATTTTCTGGTTGGGTCTAGTACATTGGTACTACTTAACGTACATAATGTACTGGACCAAACCCGAAAATAACAATCTTCTCCCTAAAGGATATCTAAAACGAACGCCTGACGGAAAAATCTGCCACGACTATTTTTTTTGGTAAAATTTTCGTCATTTATGTTGCTATTTTACCATTTTAACCTCAAAATTAAATCGCGTTATTACTATACCGTGAAAATATTCAAATTTAAGCATGAATATTTTTTAAAAAATTACATTCCCAAAAAATAACCGAAAAGTTTGAAACTTGCAGTTTTAACTAACTTTGAACAGACTTGATATAATTTAATATTTCAATATTTGCGAAGTTAATGCCGCTGAAATCCAAGTAAAAATTGATTTTTTTTGCATTCAGCAAAAAGTGGAGATGTTATATTATTTGATATAAAGTAAATTTATATTCCACTGGGAACACAGGCGAATACAAGAACAAACTGGAAATATGACCGCGACTTTTTCCGATAATATTATCATTTGATCATTTTAATGGAAATGTGCATTCTTAATTACTGTATCAGACAGATATAACGAAAAATGATCGATTTGATAGTTTAAAAATTAAAATCAAATTTGAGAAAAATAATTTCACGTAACACCTTTTAAACCAGGTGTACTATTTTCGCCGGTATTGTTTCCCTATCTTTTGCTATAAGAATTGTTTGAGCGTGAAAATAATCTTTAACAAAAGTAGTAGATCTACAAAATATTTTATAAATTTGCATTTCAATTGATCAATAATCTGCTCGCATTTTTTTTTAGTAAAAGACAGTTATAAATTCCCGGCGAAAATAGTTAACCTTTTTCAAATGAGCATTTAAAATATATTACTGATAATATTATCAGAATATTCCATCAACGTCCAAAAAAAATTTCCTTATTATTTTGAAACCATACATTATTTTTTGGACACGGGCATCGTAATTGATATACCAAAATATGTTATAAAATCGTAATAATAAATAATGCGTAACTTTACAGTGCTTTATTTTGGTTATATCTGATATAATATATCACTTATATGATATAAGTTATATAATCACTTATATAAGTTATATCACATCGTGTATTATAAAGTTCTTGCTGCCATAAATTTTAATTGTCACACAGTTTTTTAAGATTAATTTTGAGAATGATAAGTAAAATATCGCAACGTTGACAAATAAAATTTATTTTTGTTGATGATACTAATATAATTATCAATTAAAATATTAATTAATTAATAACAATCTCATCAAAATAATCAATTTTATTTGTAAAGGTTCGATACTTAATTTATCATTTTCAAAATGAATCGTGAAAACTGTATGACAATTGAAATTTACGCCAGCCAAAACTTTATAATACACGATGTGATATCATTAATATAGCCAAAAAAAAGCAATGTAAAAATATGCTTTATTAATTATTAAGAGTTACTATAATATCTTGGTGCTATATCGATTACGATCCCCGTGTCCAAAAAAATAAATTTCAGCTTTAAAAATTATAGGAAAAAAAATTGTTTCGGACGTCTCAAATAATTACTTCGAGACTGATTGATAACGTAGCGCTTTGATTGGCTGTGGCTAATGACTGCCGCCCACATCTTAATAAGTAAAGAATAACAAGACGCGCAAAATTTTGCATGATGCACGCGCAAAAATTCTGGATGATTCACGGGAATAATTTTTTGAAATGGACTCATGAGAAATAGTGTTTAATCAACTCAAGTTTTTATTGAAATATTGCAAATTTTTATTCTAAAAACGTTCCGCAGGATGCATAATGAGGTTTTCAAAAAAAAAGATAATGCATCCTGCGAAACGTTGTTATTAACAACTTGTTAATAATAGAAATATAGAGAATTGTACGGAATGTGGTGACCATAAGGCACACTGATCAAATTATGATTAAAACCAGCTATTTGTCGAATCACTATTAACTCACTCTTTTTTCACCTCTAATCTTTTCGATAAAATTCAAAAATTATCAAAAACAAAGGAAGTGTTTAGTAGATATAGCGTATATCTAAGTGGCCGATTCACGCTAAAAATGCTGATCAATTAAACTCATTATAGACAATCATAAGTTTTTTGATCCAAATTTTCAGTGTGATTCAGTCACTAGTTCTCGTGCGAAAAAGCTATTGAAAAAGCAGCAAACTTGACAATTTCATAGACAAAATAAAATCAGCTTATTCTTCCGATCATGCCTAAATTTAGATTTTTGAAATCCTTATTGTCGTGCCCATCTAGTAATATTTAATAAGTATTTTGAAAAAATTAATTTTTTAATATAAAATTTAATTTTTGTATAATTCAGTTATTGAATTTATTTTTTAAAAGTTGAAAATTAAGTTTAAAAATTAAATTTGATCATATTAATAAATTATTTTAATATAAAATTTATTTTTTAAAATAAATATCAAATTTAAAAATTATTTTCATATTAAATTAATTTTTAATATAAAAATATATTTTTAAAAATTGATATAAAATTTTAAAAAATTACAAATTTTCAGAATATTTTCTTACGTTTTCCGTTTTTATATTTTTGTATCCAAATTTTCCGCGTGATTCAAGCACTACTTTCCCAGTGAAAAAACTATTGAAAAAGCTGCAACCTTGTCAATTTTATAGACAAAATAAAATTTGGTTATTGTCCCTATCTTGCCTAAATTCAGCGTTATAAATTCCTTACTGTCGCGCAGATTAGGAAATATTTATATAATAAGTATTTTATCAAAAAATCAAAATACCTCCGGATGGTCTATGAAAATATTGTGTATGATAAATCAGTGCAAAGGAATTCACAGCCATGACTAGCCTCCCCCTCAAAAGATGATGAGACATCTAAACGGACTCTTTCAAAAAACAAATGATTGATTTGAAGAAAGGAGCTTTGAAAACTATTTTTTAGAAAAGCGCCGAAAACCTACCCAGATTGATAACCGTTAATATAATAAAAGTCAATGGATTTGGTGATGTTTATGCGCTAAAAGTTATCATTTTCCTTTTTATATCAGAAACCATTTTTTGTACTGCAGAATAAATATAATCATCTGGTTAACCACGTGGTCGACCAGTAGTTACGGTATTAATTACTAACACAAATTTCGACTTAATATAACTATTGATATTCTGGAACAAATTATCATCTGAATATACAAAATCAGCGCTTCGGGTCAAATTTTTTTTAATTTTTAACGTAATAATTTTCTATTTTGGCGCTAGAGACCTCTGAACTTTGAACATTTCGCACATTTTTTGTTTACACGTGGTCTGTTTTTCTAAAGTCTCCCGAAATCATGTATAGCAATAAAAAGTATATTTGAGACAAACAAGCTGTTTATTTAATCTTTTTGACAAAACTGTTTTTTACAAATAAAAACGCTCATAACTTAGGGTTGTTTTTAAATTTTAAAATCTGAGTTTCAACATCAAATTTTAATAACTAGTACGCTGAATTAATTAAAAATACCGATGGATAAATGGTCACGAAAACAGTATCGATTTTTTATGATATCAATTATTAAAGATTAATTTCTCAAAAACATCCGTTAGAGAGTCGATTTGGAATTAATAACACACTTTAAAAATATATTCGACGTAGGGAATAGACTATAAAAATGCTCCTAATCAAATCTCCAGGAGAAACAGCTGACTAGTCTGATTTACATAATTAAAAGTGATGCTGAATTAACAATAATTTAAATTGAAGTCAAAAAAAAGAAGAATATTTAATTTGATTTTTCAGACAGAGCAAATACGTTTATGCACGTTGTTGTTCATCAAAATTGTACCTTCAAAAATTTATTGCTCGGAAATATTAAACCAGAAAAATGTCGAAAAATTTATCGGACTTTCGAGATCGAGAAAAATTTTTCTCAAATAATTTTTCATTTTTCAAATAAATCCTTAAATTTTTCAAATTCTTCAACAAAGTCTAAATTTACTCAAAAAAAATCTCAAATTCTCGGAATATTTTTTCACATTTGCTCTGTTAATTATTTTGTTAGCCCACTCTGGGAAAATTAACTGTTTAATAAGGTGATAAAAATGCCAGATTTTTTTGGAATGATTCCACAAAAAACATTAAATTTTTTCGAAAAATTTGAGATTTTCAAATTTTTGAAAAATTAAAGATTTCCAATTCTTTTTTGCATTTGAAACTGCAAATAATTTTTTTAATTCATGGTTTTTAAATTTATATTATTTGCGAACGTATTTTGACTAAATAAACTGAAGTCATAAACACCATGAGCATAGGCCAAAGTTCTAAGCTCGTGGGAACCGTTTTAATCCACTTTATAAATCTCCTGGAATTAACCGTGCAAAATTAATCATACTTTTTCTGGATTAGCGTGATATTGTCCTCAACCCTAAGTATTTGTATTGCAATTAATTCTCCCAAAAATCCAGGCTAAAATTTTAGAAAAAAAAAGTTGGTTTGTTCTCAGCGTGACCAAAGTAGATTAGGTCAGTTAAAGTGTTTGTCTTGAGATTAATAATATGTATTTAAACGGTTTATTGACCGTTACCCCCTTAAATCTTAAACAAAACAAAAAATGTTTCCATAGGGTTTTTTTGACGATTTATTGTTTCGATTGAATCTATTTAGGTCATGAAATTTTTTTTGTTTCTTTAAATTTGGGGTTATTTAAGCGTAAATAGAAACTAACCCAACCTAATCGTAAAAAGGCGAGTTTAGAAGTTTTGAGGATACTACTTTCAAACTTCCGCTTTGTCAAAAAGTTCGTTCAAAGTTTCTCATGCAGAAAATTTAAGATTAATTAGGGTTCAATTTCAAATCATTTTTCCCACATAAGAATTTTGATCATCAACCCTTAGCTTCATCTAACCGTTTATGTCAAAAATTCGTCCACAGTTTTTCACGCAGAAAATTTGATTTTTATTGATGTTCAATTTCGAATCACTTTTCTCGCATGATTCTGTACATAAATCACTTTGAACTCAGAGAAAAACTTTTATTCATGATAGCGATCATCAACCCTTGGAATTATTTGAAAGTTAATTTAAGGGGATTGAGGGTGTTTTAAAACATTTCCTCTCGGCATCAGAATAAAACAAATGAGCAATTTACTTTCTATTAAACAGTACTCGAGAAAATTTTTTTGATTATTTTTGAAGCGCTAGGACAACCGGACGTACTGTTTTACTGTACTCATCATCAATTATTTCACTTGTTTTTGTGTAATAACGGAGCTTCTAGATTTGGTAAAATATTTTAAGGGTTCACTGTTCACAATGAAAATTTCTCTGTTAATTTCAGACTAGACTAATTCGGCCAAAAAAATCACAATGGTGGTAGTCTCGCTTTCCACAAACGTCTAGTTCGGCAACAAGGACACTTCAAAGACCGGAATTAAGCCATTTGTTGGCGAAATAAGAGACCATTTTTCTTGGTGACCACCTCAAAGTGCCCTAGAAACATTGCGACCGCTGACCCCTTTAATTTGCATTTTATCGAAAACGGCTCGGCGGGATTAAAGTTCCACATAAGATCATGTATGAATAATATAAAAATTTGAACTCGGATGTGTGGAAACCCAGAAAAATGGTCTCGAATTTCGCTCAAAAATGGCTCATTTTTGCTTCTTTGAAGTCTCCTAGTCGCGAACTAAAAGTCTGTGGAATGCAGACTACCACCATTGTGATTTTTTTGGCCGAATTAGTCCCCTTTGTTAAAAGTGTCTTTTCCTCTTTTGGAATTTTAGGAATCTACGAGAATCAAACTCAATTACTAATGGCGAATCAAAATCCTACGATATGGAACTTCAACTTCTCTATACACAAAAAAGGGAAATTTCTTACTTTCTGTAATGCAAAAGTTAATCTTCTGTAAATTATTTTAATCTTATGCCCGTTTCGTTCGTTAAAATTACGACATTCACCGTAAAGTAAATTATACACCCATAATACTTTACATGTCGTACATTAAGGGTATTGCGACTCTGATTACAGAAAAGGCCTTAGAGGCATTAAAAATGCTGAAAATTTGATACGGGTGTATTAGGGTACTAAGGACCCAATCATCAAAAAACATTCGAAATTTCGCATTTTTTTCGATTTTTGCTAAGTATTTTTAAAAGAATGAAGTTAAAAAATAAACGTTTGCTCAAAATTTGCACCACTTAAAACACGTCAAAGATCGACTTGCGTAAGCCAACTGTTCTCATCAGTGTTTCACTGCTTTCTTTGAGCCTACTTTTGAAAAAATCGAAGCACGTTTTTTTTTCGGAAATTTTTCGGAAAATGACCAAAAATTCATATGTCAAGTTCTAGCTCGAAATTGCAAAAAAGCTCTCTTATAATCTCTTTAAATTTTCTGAGGGAATAATTGAGGTAAAAATTTTTGAGCTATTTTGCAAACATTATTCCCCTTGGAGGAGATAGATTTTTGAAGTCTGCATGTGTTTAAAAATCGCGGTTATGTTGGCCATACTAGAATTGTTTTCAGTCGCCGGATCGAAAAAGCTCTCCATAAAAAATTTATATACTACCGTTACTGATCTGTGGAAATTTGAGGCTCCAATTGGATTATACCGTCTGGGAGGAGGATAGATTTTGAAATTTTGAAAATGTCACCTGTACGATTACTGTACCTATTGACGCTGTAATGGTCATAAAACTAATTTGTGATGTACTTTTTTTTTCTCAAGATTAAGGATAGATCTACAAAAGTTAGCATTTTCGGTTTTGCTCATGAACTGTTTAGTTTCAGTATATTTCACCTAGAAATGTTCAAATCAGAGTCGCATACCCCCTTAAACATATTATTTTTTCTTGCCAAATGTTTCAAAATTCATAAATATATAATAAAACATTTGTTATTCAAGTCAAAGTTTTTTGCTTGAAAAAAATCAGCAAAGAATAAATTAATTCGAACAAAACATATAGACTGGTATAGTTAATGCCAAGTGGTCAAGCCAATAGAATGACGGTCACCTTGGAATTAACGTATTAAAACCACGAAAGGTTAAAATTGAGACTCGATGAGCATTATTTTTCTTCTTGAAATTAATCATGTAATTACCAAAATTATTATTGGTAAAAACATCGGGTCTCATTCTTTCTTACTGCTTAAAAGTCATCTAATAAATGCCATTAAACACAAAAAAAAAGTCTAGTCTGAAATTAACAGAAAAATTGCTGACAATATTCCAAAGAGAAATTAAAATAAATTGATTTGAAGTTAGATTAATGTATTGATGTAATCCATAACTTTGGAATGATGCGCCGCACTCACTTTATATTACTGATAGCGAGAGATCTAAGTGGAATTTGCAGAAAAAAATCCTAACAGAAACTAAAAAAATAAACACAGAAAAATGACTTTCAAAGAAAATATTTCTCCATATTCAACCAGCCCTGAATTTATCTTTCACCACATAATTTCGAAATTTACATGTATTTTCATATATGTGAGAAATTTTTTAGGAGAAATGAGGCAGAAATAAAAAAAAATGGGCTTATGAGCAGTTCGAGAACGCCTTAAAAATGATCTGAGAGAAATATAATTTCATTCGGAAATACACTGAAAGCTGTATTTAGCCGGAGCTGTAAAAAGTAACGTTCTGGTTATGTCTTCAATCGGTTGGTTGTTCATTTTGCTTGAAATACTTCAAGGTTTCGTGCTTCAATATCAACAAAAAAAACATTTTCTCAGTTAGATCTCAAATTATTTATTTTTGAAAATGGGCTACATTTCCCCAGCAACAAAAATGTAAGCACCCTCAATCCCCTTAAAGTATATTTTTTTTCTTGGAGATCAATGCGAAAGTTCAAATCAGGTGCATGAAAAACATGTCCGTTATGTCAAATTTGGCAGCTAAAAAAGACAAGAGTTGATGATCGATAAAATTTGAATTTTATAAACCAAAATATTTCAAATCATTTGTCAAAAGTTTTTAAGTTTCTCATGCAGAAAATTTGAGATTAATTGTGGTTCAATTTCGAATCCTTTTTCGCGCATGATTATCTACATAAATCACTTAGCTGTCCGAGGTCAGCTCATTCTGAGTGTGTTTTTTCTGACGGAATGACCCGAAAGTAGTCTTACATGACGGATAAATTAATGACAAATAATTAATCAGAGATAACTTAATTTGGCCACTTGGTGGCGAAATCTCAGTTTCAAACTAAAAAATGGAATTAATTTCCTATATGATTTTGACAATTCTCAAAGGCAAAATTTGATCATTACTTTTTTTTTCATATACATATTTGAAATTACCAAAAAATGTTATTACGGAACTGGGTTAAAATTAAAATTGAAGTCAAATTTCATAATTTTAGAAAACGTAATTTTGCGATCTTAAAAATTCGCACGAGCTTAAAAAACCTAAAATTAATTCATTTGTTTATATTTTATACTTGATAGCGATCATCAACCCTTTACTCATCTGACCATTAATTTCAAATGCTTTTTTCTTGCCGGTGAATGGTAAAGCTCAAATAAGGTGCATGTGAGCGTTATCGTCAAAATTGGCAGCTAAACAAGGAAGAGTTGATGATCGTTATAATCGGATAATTTTTAAACCAAATTTTTTCAAAACCTCTTGAGAAGGTCAATTAAAAATAAGCTCAGCACGACATAATGTGATCCACATTCTCCATAATATTAAATGCAAATTTCTATTATTCACAGTTGAAGAATCGATTTTATTTTGATACATTTCATGCCGACGGGTACCTCCAATCACATGACTTATGCAGAATAATCTTCGTTTTTATACTATTGAAATAGAGGAATAACAGTCACTCATCCTAAAATTCCAAAATCACATCACGTGACCATATAAGCTAGAAATACGGTTTGCCAAAAAACATTTTTTCCTCCAAAAGAACTCAATTAACTCCGAAATAAAGAGAGATTTTTTTTACGATTACAGCAAAGCCCAAAAATCACGTGACCTTATAACCAAGAAATGAAATGTTGCACTATGAAGTACACATTAGAGAATTCCCAAAACATCAAGCGACCTCATGTATCAAAAAGCGAACACAGAGTAACTACGGGTCGAGAAATTATTCGTAATACCACGAGTTAAGACATATAAACATTTGAACCCGGTACCTGTCAGAGTTATTTAGTGCAATACAGTTACCTTGTCAATAATTTATATATTATGGACTATTATGACGATAGTATAATATATTATTGACTATTATGACGATAGTATCGTCTCTTAATTAATTATTTTTATTCCGTTTTTTTAAATGTTGGACGAAAATGTCCAAAAGGAACTCAGCGAAACTTTCATGTTTTGTAACTTTAATTGGTGAGAGGGCATAATGCAATTTGCATGATCTTTAATGTTTTCTACGAACCCCACCCATCGTCAAGCTTGTAAATGATAATTTGAAATCAGGAAGCTCAAAACTTAATGCTCAGACACGACTTCAAATCTGACCCCCTTTTCAATATCGTGACTTAATTAATGCCGCGGGAGTTTTCAGTCAACACGAAAATTGCAACGTCGACGAAAAAATTGCAACAAAAAGGGCAAGTTGACCTTTTTAGGTAACACAGTTTCCGTGACACGGAAAACTTTTATTTGAGATAAAAACTGTCTAGAAGGGATATTAATAATCATGAACTTCATAATATGAACCCTATTTGAGTTTATTGAGCATTAATTTTTCATATTCGATAAAAAATTAATTAAGAAGTCTCACGATAATCAATCACAAATGTTCGAAAAACGTTATGAGGCTCATATATATATACAACAGAGATGCGGAATTTTGCTAAGTTGCCGAATAAATGGAATGAAAAATTTTCGTAAAAAATGCGTAGTAGACTCAAAATTTAGCATACAATCGTTTCAATTTTTTAAAATGTCATTAAACATGTTTTTTATAGAAATTTGAAAATAAAAGCTTTTCTTGCTAAGAAAAAATTATATTCATAACCAAAATATACCTTGTCGTCATTTTTTAAACACCAAATTTAAAATCTTGCTAAACGGGTGAGATAAGTTAAAACAAATTTCATAGAATGTTGAAACCAAAATAATTGAAATAAGCAAGACAATATGAATCTTTATCCATCTACTAATATTTTTATATAATTTTTTTATATAATTTTGCTTTGAGTGACTCTAAATAAATTAAATTTATCTTTATTCGGCCTTCCAAACCCGGACAAAAATAAAAAAAAACAATCTCCAGTATTTTTTATAAATGTAATGTTAATTCATAAATTTGACCATTTTAGTTGATTTAAAAATAAATGATTCTTACCTCTAAAAATTTGAACCGAAAAATTTAATTCAAGGAAATTCGACCCAACGAGTAAGTTTTTTTATTTGTTAAAAATAATTTGTATTTAATTTAGTTAATTACTATTTAGTATTTAATAAAAGTTTTATTATATCGTAAAAAAGTCTGGCTGCTAAAATTTTTGTTTACCTTTATGATGCATGTTTTTATTTCCCTTGAAAAGTTCAAAAAAGAAGGATGACGAAACGCATTTTCCCGTGGGAACAGAATTAGAGCATGGATTACACAAGATGAAAAAAACTTGAAAATATTGTTATTTTCAGAAAAAAAACTTATCGGCAAATTTACAATTTAAACTGTTTAAATTTGACCCCCATGTTAAAAATTACATCAAATTATCTGAAATTATAAGGTATTTTATATCAAGGAAATTATTATACATAAATTGAACTTTGTGGAATTTCATAGTCTGTCAAATGCTATCCCACAAAGTTCATTTTATGTATGATATTTTTATGATATAAATGTCTTATATTTTCAGACAATTTGATACTAATTCTACCTTTTTGATAGAACGAAGACTAATTTATCCCATGGGAACCAAAAATCTCATGTTTAAGAAATAATATTTCTCAACAGATTAATCTTAATCTATACAAAACACCTTAAACTATTATTTAAGGGATTATGGGAAGCGGGATGCGCGTCATAGACGAATGTACAGGGAATTAATAAACCCGGATTTATTCCGAATTTGCATTTGGAATTAATTCCGCATTCAATATTTTACTAAGCCGATAATCAGTAGCGAAAACTGAAAATCTATTTTGTCAAGACAATTCTGACGGAATTATATTAATATCTTGAGATATAACTTATATCATATAACATTTAAGGTATCGAAATGAATAAGGAGATTTAACCGAAAATTAATGTTGACAAAGATGATTTCACTCGTAAGCTGTTATTTTGACTATGAGTGGCGCTCTTGAGCTGAGATACAATTTTGGTATATTTTACTCAAATAAATAATATATTCTACAAATATTGGGAATTTGATATATAAAAACAACAACGCGTTATGAGTCATAACTTATGACCTAAGGTTTTGCGTCTTTATTTCGTCATCATTCAAAAAATTGTCTGAGAATCGAAAATGGCGCTAGAGAACCATAATTTTAGTTGAATTAATTATTATGATAATTGTATATTGATAAAATTTATTATAATTATATAAAATATCCCGCTTAATAGTCAGTTCAACTGTTATTTCGAATCCAAAAATACTCAAGTTGGTAAAACGCAAAAATGGTTGGAATGAATTGTTATTTTATACGAATTAAAACTCTACAGTCAACTCGGGGCTCACCGCTAGTAGCGTGGAAGAATAAGCGTCTCTGATTGGCTGTGATTTTGCTTTCCTTAGAAAATGATAGGAGACGATGAGTAATAGCTTGCGCAGCGGATCGCCGCGCACCGAGTTGACCGTACCACGGAGGTCGCTGAAACGCTTTGTTACAAATTTTTCACGAACGCTTATTGGTCAACGAATAAAAACATGGGTTCAAAAATACTTGAGACCCTTTACAAATTGATTTTGAGATTGTGTTTTATCTATGCTTGTAAAATATTTTGCTATAAAGTCCCATTTTGTCTGCGGATCATCCTTTTTGCAACCCTGGTTTTATCTTGAGCAACCGCGTTCTAACATAATGACTTGAAAAAGCATTTTAATATAGAACTAATAAAGTGAATAGAATTTTAAATATAGAGACAGGAAACATCTCTTATACGTCAAACCGTGCGTTCGCGCTGATTGTCTGATTTTTTTGACACGTCTATTCCGATCACATAATTAGCATTTTACTTCAAAAACTTCTTTGTGACAAGATTATGTATTAAAAAATTCGTAATTAAGAGTTATCAAGTTTATATCGCCAGATTGACCCTTGATAATTCAACTGGGTTCATAGGTAAAAAAAACGATATTAAAAACAGGTCTTAATCAAAGGACATTTCGATTAATTAAAGGGTCGTGATGGAGGCCCTCAGAGGGCTGTTAAAATGCACGTGGAAACTGGTGATGTTTTCGAGACTTTGATCCAAATTAATTACTGGATTATTTATTGATTAACCCTTGTAGGCACAGAACCACTTGACGGCTCAAGTATAGCTAAAATTAACCAAAAATGGTATTATCGTAAATAGACTCAGACAAATATATTTTGTGAAGAAAACTGGGAGCTAGTATCTCGACGCGTCTTGGAGGAATTTTCAGAAGATTTTAACACAAATTTGAGCCCAGTTTTTAATTACTTTCCTTAATAAAATCGAAATTTAAAATATAGAAAAATTTTTAAATGTCGATTTATAAGACCCCAAAAAATTTTGAAATGAATATAAAACTTCTTAAAAAATAACGATTTATATGGAAGAAGGGTCGCCTTGACGTTGAAAATTCGCGTTTGAGCAATGAGGGCGACGGAAATACCGTAGGTGACCAATAAAGGCCTTGAAAATAAAGGTCAAACGGGAACGCGCAACGCGTAGCGAGCCCCTTCTTCCAAAAAAATTAATTTTCATTTTTGAAATTTAACACGAAAATTTTGATTCCATGTGATTAGATTCGTAAATTTTTTCAAAATTTTAAATTAATTGAAAATTAACTTATCGATTCGATAATTTCGACTTTTGAACTATAGTCAAAAAACGGTTTTTGAGAGTATTTTCTAAATAATGACCTTGAACTACAAAAATAACTTACTAATTTTTTAATTTTCCCTTGTACTCCTTGGCCGGGGACAGTCGCTTCTGATGGCACGTAACTTTGCTAAAANCGAATCTTGTTTCCCCGTTTTTGAGATGATTTGACATGAAAAACCTCCAATTTTTTGTACAGCGTGATCTCCGAAAGTTCCTTCAGTACCGTTTTTGAATTTTTATAAAAATTCGTTTCCAGAGTCTCACAGGACCTGTAAGTTCATTTCCCCTAGGGTCAAAATTTTGGATACAAAAATATGTCAAATTTTGCTAAAAAATGCGTCACGGAAGAAATGGACTCCATTGATCACGAATTTCATCTTTAAAAATTTCAAAATATTCACAGTTGGTGCTAGAGAGGGAAAACAGTAAATCCTGAATTTGTTTTTATGTAGGGAAAAAATGCTCAATTTTACCAAAAACTATGCGGAAAAAAACATCAAACTACAGAAATTACGATGGATAATATTTCCACTAATCAAATATCCGTAGATGATGCTAGAGAGCGAAATCACCGAATGACGAATTTTAGAGATTTTGAATTTCAAACCAAAAAAAACCGATTCTTTTTGCCCCGTTTTTGAGATGATGTGACATGAAAAATCTCCAATTTTTGTTCAGCGTGATAACCGCAAGTTTCTACAGTACTATTTTCAAATTTGTATAAAAATTCGTCTCCAGAGTCTCACAGGACCTGTAAGTTCATTTCTCCTAGGGTCAAAATCTAGGATACAAAAAATGTTTAATTTCCTCAAAAATTCCGTTGATGAGGGGAATGGACCTCACCGATAACCAAAATGACCTCAGAAATTATAAAAAGTTCACAGGTGGTGCCAGAGAGCAAAAACAGTTTATCTCGCATTTCGGATTATGCTCAAAAAAAAGGCTCAATTTCATCAAAAACTTAATAAAAGAGTCGAACATCGGCTTCTAATAAAATGCTCATTTTTAACGTTTCAAATATCCGCAGATGACGCTAGAGAGCGAAATCACCGAATGACAAATTTCCGAGATTGTTAATTTCAAACCGAAAAACCCAAATCTTTTTGCCCCGTTTTTGAGCTGATGTGACATAAAAACCCTATAACTTTTTGTTCAGCGTGATCTCTGCAAGTTCCTACAGTACAGTTTTTGGATTTGTTTCAAAATTCGTCTCACAGGGCCTGTAAGTTGATTACCCTTAGGGTCAAAATTTCGGACACTAAAAAATGTTTGATTTTGTCAAAAACTACGTTTATTGAGGAATGAACCTCAATGATCACAAAAAAGCCGATAAAAGGGAATTTTATGTTTTAAATTTAAATTTGTTGAAATTGAGCCCCAAATCGGCCGAGTTTTCAAATTTTTGAATTTTTGTATTTGAAATTAAAAGTTTAAGAACATTTAAGTTTAATTTTGAAAACAATTGATCAATTTGATAGGAAGCTTTAAAATTGTGGAAAAATTATCTTATTTTGAAAGAAAATTTACAAATTTTATGAATTTGATAATTTTCTCCAAAATTTGAAAGTTTTGTTTTAAAAACCATATTTGAAAAATTTTTCAAATTAGAAAACTTTCTTCGAATTTAAATATTTCCGCAAAAAAATAAAACAAATTTTGAGAAAATTGTAAAATTTGTAAGAAAATTGAAAATTTGTGAGAAAATTGTCAAATTTCAAACAAAAAAATCTTTACGAAAATTTATTTTGTTGCAAAATTATTCGAAAAAACTTTTCAAATTTTAAAAAAAATTGAAATTCTCAAATTTTTGTCAAATTTGAAGAAAAAATTTAAAAATTTAAAAAAAATATAATTTTTATATAAACTTTCAAATTTTGGAAAAAAATTATCAAATTTTCTAGAAAATTTGTTAATTCTTTTCAAAAAATAAATTAAAACATTTTATCGGCATTCATCCGATTTGGGGCTCATTTTTCAACAAATTTAAATTTTAAACATTTAATCCCCTATAATCGGCCTTCGGCCGATTTGGAGCTCATTTTTAAACAAATTCAAATTAAAAACATAGAAACCCCTTTTATCGGCCTTCGGCCGATTTGGGGCTTATTTTTTAACAAATTTTAAACATTAAATCTCCTTTTATCGGCCTTCTTTTTCCAAATATTTTTGTTTTTCTGCAATTTTTTTCAAAATTACCGAATGAATCAAATGACAAGGGTTCATACTTTGTTTTACTTTCAAATTATTTTTTTTTGTAAAATTTTATGGTTTTCAGATTCTTAAATTTTTTTTAAGTATTTTGAAAATTTGGTAGCGAAAAAAAATTTTGAAATTTTTTTTGCGGGCGTTTCAGCCAATTTAAGAAAATGAAAAAAAATTTTCAAAATTTTCATTTATTTTTTTTAATTGGCTGAAACGCCTGCAAAAAAATTTCTGTCTGAAAATTTTTTGTTACCAAATTTTTGAATAAACAAAATTTCAAATTTTTTTTCATAGCCCCCGACCTAACCTTACCCAGAGACCAACTTTTTCGAGACAAGCAGGAGAAAATCTTGCACAGAAAAAAAAATTAGCATGGCGAGGGATGGCGGAGTTGGTTTCAGAGTCAAAATACCCACTTTTTTAACAAACAATACGATTTTTTCGAATAAATTATCATTTTTCTTAAAAAATTTCGATTTTTAAAAAAAATATTTATATCACAAGACGCGCAATAAAATTCTACACAAACTAGTATATTGCTGATAAATTAATTTCTAACTGGTCGATTTTTGCCCCAAAATTGATTGGGGAACACGCTAGATATAAGTAATAAGCAAACAAAAATTAACAATCAATATTTGATAACTTTTTGGTTGAAAAAAATAATACTTGGAAAAATCACCCCTGTCGATTTAATTGTTGATTGTTAAAAAATTTCATTTTTGAATGGGATGGCGGTTTGCTTCTCAACCGGAAAAACCATGCAAGGTTTTTTCCATATTTTTTCAATATTAACGAAGCAACAAAAATTTGCCGGGTTGGGTGTAACAATATACCAAATGAAAGGATGCGGCGCAAAAGTTGAACCCAGCTGTACCGTGGCTCCCAGTTAATAAATTTAAATTTTTTTACTGGTCGAATAGAACAAAACTTTAGCGCCCAGAAGACAGATTAAAAAACATTTTAATATCCAAATGAAAAGTGAATCAGACTTTGGACGTTCAATACAAGTCTAGATAACGGCGCCAGACACTTTTTTTAAATGAATTTCTTTAAATGCAGATTACCACAGGTGGCGCTACAAATGCCATTCCATGATTTGGTGGTGTAAACAGCACACGGTAATTAAGCATTACAGAAAGCTCATTATAGAAATAAATGAAAGAAACCATTCGATAGGAAATTTTTTAAGATTCATTAAATTCATTGTTCAGACCAATATTTTGAAATGATCGCTGATTGGTGAAAAAATTCAATATTTTGACCCCGGAAATGATAACGCATGATTAAACTAGACTAAAAAACATATGTGTAAATTTTTTTTTACAAATCGGAAAATGCTTTGTTAAGGTAATCAAAATGTAACGGAAAATCTCAAATTTTAGGCATAAACAAAACGTGGTTCCTGAGAAATTTGAAGGAAACATGTCAATTGAGAAATAAATGAAACCCACCATTAAAAGAATTTCTCGAGTTTATTTTTAATTATTTTTTTCAGAGAAAATTTTCAAAATTTGCCGATTGGCTGATTGGTTGAGTGATAAAATGCTCAAAAAGTCACTTCGACCCCGAAAATGAAACTGCCAGATTTTAAAAGGCTAGAAACATATTTTTAAAATTTTGGCCACAAATCAGAAAATTGTTTGTTAAATATACCCAAAATGACGAAAATTGTCAATTTAAGGTGGTAGCGAACTCTGATTGACATTTTCTGTTGAAATATACTTAATACTAAAGCGCTCCAAAAAAAACGAAATGCTCATTCGCAAAATCTATCCCTAATCTGTATTAAAAAGTGCATCAAAAATTATTTTGACCATCACAACAAATATTACAGTAGTAATAAAGACACTTTCAAAAACTGGCAAAAATCTATCTCCTCCCAGACGGTTCTATCAATTGAGTTCCAATATTCACAGATTACTAACGGTAAGTATGTCAATCTTTTAAAAAAGTTTTTTTGAATCCGGCGACTAAAAATTCTAGAACGTCAAATAACCAACATTTTTTAAATTTAAGAAATTCAAAATCTAATCTCCTCCGAGAATATATTTGCAAAATGACTCAAACTTTAATCAAGTATAACTTCAGAACATTGTAAAGAGATGAGACACGTTTTTACCCTACCGCGCCGTGGTTTAAAAAGGGTTTTTTTTCCAATTTAAATTTGCTTGAAAATGAGCTGCAAATCGGCCAAAGGCCGTTAAGCGAGAAATTTATATTTTGCATTTAATTTTCTTTGAAAATTAGCTCCAAATCGCCGAAGGCCGAAAAAGGGGATATTATGTTTCAAATTTAATTTTGTTGGAAAATGAGCCCCCAATCGGCCCGAAGGCCCGAAAAAAGGGTATTTATATTTTTATTTTTAATTTTATGAAAAATGAGCTCAAATCGGAACGAAGGCCGATAAAAGGGGGAAATTTAATTTTCAATTTAAATTTTGTTGAAAAATGGAAAAAAAAAAAAGCCCGAAATCGGCCGGAAGGCCGTGAATTGTGGATTTTATATATATTTTTAATTTTGTTGAAAATATGAGCTCCCAAAATAGGCGCCAAGCCCGATAAAGGGGGATTAATATTTTGCATTTAAGTTTGTTTAAAAATGAGCCCTCAAATCGGCCAAATGCCGTGAAGGTGGATTTTAATTTTTATTTAATTCGTTAAAAATGAGCCCCCAATCGGCCGTAAAGGTGGCTTTTTTTATTCAACTTTTAGTGAAAAAACAATGAGCCCCGAATCGCCAAGCCGATAAAAAGGATTGATAGTAATGTTATTTAAATTGACAAAATGAGCCCAAATCGGCCGAAGGCCGATAAAGGGGTTTTATATGTTTACAATTTAATGTGTGAAAATATGAGCACAAAATCGCCGAAGGCCGATAAAGAGGGTTTTATATTTAAATTTAATTTGTTGAAAATGAGCACACAAATCGCGGAGGCCGATAAAGGGGGATTTATTTTTAAATTTATTTGGTTGAAAAATAAGCCCAAATCGCCCGAAGGCCGATAAAAAGGGGATTTTTAATTTTTTATTTAATTTGTAAATAAAAGAGCCCCAAAGTCGGCCAAAGGCCGTAAAAAAGGGGATTTTTAATTTATTTGTTATTGAAAAATAGGGCCCAAATCGCCGAAGGCGATAAAAAGGGATTTTAATGTTTATTAATTTTGTTGCAAAATGAAGCCCCAAATCGGCCGAAGGCCGATAAAGGGGATTTAATGTTTTATTTAAATTTTTGTAAAAATAAGCCCCAAATCGGCCGAGGCCGATAAGGGGGAGTTTTAATGTTTTATTTAATTTTGTTGAAAAATGAGCCCCAAATCGCCGAAAGGCGATAGAAGGGGATTTATATATTTAAATTTAATTTGTGGAAAATGACCCAAGCGCTGGAGGCCGATAAAGGGGGGATTTTAATTTAAATTTAATTTGTTGAAAATTAGTCCCAAATTTCAGAAAACTTTTCGGAAAAAAGTTAAAATTTGAAAAGAAAAATTAAGTTTTAATTTTAAACAAAAATGGGCAAAGTGAAAAAGAAAAGATTTCAAAATTGAAAAAAGTATTAATTTGAAAGAAAATTAAACAAATTATAAAATTACACAAAATACAAATTTTCTAAAAATTTGACATTAATTTTAATTCGCAAGTTTCTAAAAACTTGATAATTTACTATTAATTGTAAAATTTCTGTTAAATTCAAAAAATTGCAAATTTAAAAAAAATCTAAATTTGAACAAAGGTTTCAAATTTTAGATAAAAAATTATCAATCTTCTAATAGATTTGTACCTTTTCTTTCAAAATAATATAACTTATTTAAATTTCTGAAAAATTTCTTTCAAACTCGCCCATTTTTTCGAAAATAAAACATAAATTTTTATTTCAAATTCCAAAAAATTTGAAAAGTTTCCTGAAAATTTAAACTCATTTTTCTACAAAATAAAACTTGAAATATAATATCCCTTTTATCGGCCTTCGTCTGATTTGAAAGCTCATTTTTCAAAAAAATTAAATAAAAAATATAAAATCCTTCTCTATGCCTTCGCCAATTGGGGGCTCATTTTTAAACAAAATTAAATAAAAATCCCATCTTCATCGGCCTCTGCGGAATTTGGAGCTTATATTTCAAACAATAATTAAAAAAAAAATATAAAAATCCCACAATTAATCGGCCTTCCTCGATTTGGAAGGTCATTTTCAAATAAAATAAATAATCTTCTTATCGGCCTTCGGCAATTGGGGGCTCATTTTTTCAACAAAATGAATAAATTAAATCCATTTTTTTACGGGGGGAGCCTGCCGATTGGGGCTCAATTTTTCAATTAATTAAATTTAAAAATAAAATTCCGCCTATATCGGCCTTAAGCCGATTTGGGAGCTGATTTTTCAACGAATGAAATAAAACTATAAATCTCCCCGACGGCCATTTTTGTTGCCATTTTTTCAACAAAATTAAATAAAACAATACAACCCCCTTTATATCGGCTTCGTGCGGATTTGGTGCTTTTTCAAACAAATTTAGAATTTAATTAACTTACTATCCTTTTTATCGGCCTTCGCCGATTTCGGGGCTCATTTTCAAAAAAATGAAATTTATAAAATTATCCCTTTCTGCGGCCTTCGGCCATTTGGGGGCTCATTTTGTATTTAAAAAAATACAAAATATAAATCCCCTTTTAAGAGTCTCATTTTTTTAATAAATAGAATAAAAATTCCAACTTTACCGGCCGATTGGGGCTAATTTTCAAACGAAAGTTAATAAAAAATCACCTTTAAGCGGCGTTCGTCCGATTTGGAGGCTCATTTTTCAAGGAAATTAAAAAAAATATAATAATCCTCCTATCGGCCCTTCGCAATTGGGGGCTGCATTTTTTCAACAAAATTTTAAATTGAATAATATAATATCCCCCTTTACATCGGCCTTCGTCCGATTTGGCGCTTATTTTTCAATAAAAATGAATAAAAATATAAAATCCTTGTCTATCGGCCCTTCGGCCGATTGGGCCGCATTTTTCAAACAAAATCAAATTGATAATAAATATCNTTAAAAAGATACAGTAAAGTGAATGAAAATAATACTTCGTAAAAATACGAAAGTTATGAAATTTTTTATATCGAAAATTTCTTTTTTTAATTTTTTCGGAATGAAATCGATATCAAAAATGAGAATGCAGCAAAAATTAACTTTTTATCATGTCTGAGTTCCGAGATATAGCGTCCGTCGGTTACTCCCTTAAAATCAATTCACCAACAAGTTCAGAAATAAATGTAAAATGAATTAATTATTCAAATAAATGTAAAAAGTAACGTATCTTGGAAATGATTAATATATGATTAAATATCAGAAGTTAACATTAAAAATAATTAATGATTAAACTTTCAGTTATAACCTGGGCTTCGAAAGCCGATAGCTATTAATTCTCAGCTATACTGTACACTTAAGGAGGTTCCCAACGCGCATTTTTACCCATGAGAAAAAAATAAATTTTTATCAGCAATATTATTATTTTAATTTTTATACATAAATTTAACTTTCGAAATTGCCCTATCTAATGACATATTTTTATTTTTCCCAAATAATTGAAACCCACTAAATTGGGTATTTGGTTTGACCGCCTTTATTATTTGTAAGCGAGAGTCGAAAAAAAGGTGCGGTGTGAATGACTCGGTTATTTGATTTGTTTCAGATCAGATTTTAAATTGTTTATTTTACAAGAATTTAGGTCAGAATTGTTTCCTACTTAATTATTTTTCACACGAACAATTTATTACTTTTAGTTAAGAGTACAGGATTCATCTATTTTAACCCTAATTTTCACGAATTTCTTGCAAATTTTTCCTCAATTATTGACACTTTGAACTCCTTAGAAATAACGAGTAAAAGATATCAAAAAATCGACAAATTTAAATATCCTGATGCTAATCTGACTTGGTGAAACCGAAAATTAAACTATATTATTTATCTCAAACGAACTTCGTTAGGCGTAACACCTGTTAAAAATATCGATTTTTTCCAAATTTCTAGAAGTTTGAAAGTTTTTTTTCGGATCTGACTAAATTAAAAGATTGCTCATAAAGTGATACAGAAAATATCTTGTATAACTAAATATTTTTGTATTGTTAGTTAGCTCAAAACGAACTTTGCGCAAGTCGACAATTTCCGTTTTTTTCAATCGTGTTTTGCGTTAGGTTGAAACTTATTTTTGGCACCCCAACAGAAAAAAAAAATCAGCGAGAAAGATTTTGTATTTATCAGTCCGTCAAAATACAAGTCTGTAACAATAATCCGTTCCCGTAGAATCATTAAAAAAAACCTTAAAAAACAGCCGATGGGAACCTCCTTAAGGGTATACCCCACGCTAGTATTTTCGGCTCTCAGAATTCGGTAGAAAGCTAATTTTATCTCATTTTGTTATCGTGTTTCATCCAACAAATTTTTCGATGTAAAAATTATTGTTAATACAATCGCTAAATGAAATATGAACAGATAAAAAGTCGAAAAAATGACCTTTTTGACCAGTAAAAATACCCGAGTCGATCATACAAAAACATTTTTTGTTACTTTTCGAAAAATTCAGACAAATATCTTCTTGGTCTCACGAACATGAAAACTCAAGCAAAGTTTTATTTCAGCTCAGAAAAACGTTTAAATCACAAATGTCCGTGGGTACTCCGTAAACATTAAAAGATGCGCCCGTTTTTTTTTATAGTTATATCATGAATTGATTTCATCTTTTTTATCTTTCATCCTTATCTATATTCTTCTAGTGCCCACAAAATTTTTGGCTTTCTCAACTTCTGTGATTAAGTCAAGACCTTGGATGGGCCTAAAAACTTATCACTTTTTGGGGGTAACTGAAAACATGAATGGCAGAAGGCGCAAAATATAAGAATTTGTTTTGAAAATACTCGCGGTTTACTAGCAATTTTAAATCTTCAAAAACTTCTGAGATAAAATATACTCAAACAGATATATTTATATAGACATTTGAATAAGCAATTTCAACTCAAAAAGATGGATCGATGTTTTTAACTAATCTTTACGAGAATTTTTTCTCTGGTCATTTAAGAGTCAGATTTTTTTTTTATAATAAATTTTTAAAAAAAATTGATTTTAAGGTCAAATTTTTCGGATTTTACAGGTAAATGTGCATCCAGTTCTAGCGAACCGTAATGAAGTGCTAGATACATGTTTTTTGGCCAGTCAAAATTAAGCGTTTTTCGCTACCCATTTTTTACATTGAGTCGGCGTAACCATATTTGACCTCTAATTGACCAGTCAAAAGTTCAAGGTCAATCTCACGTTTATCGGTATAGACTTTAAAGTACCCCAAAAGAATCAGAAGGGTCGACTTTCTAATAAACGTATAGAAAACTATGTCAATAATGTACTGAGAGGTCGCTAGAGAAGCAAAAAACTGGTCAACACCCAAGGTCAACCTCGGCACCAACTGGCTTGGCTTAACTGGCTTGAATTGGGTTGGCTTGAGTCAAGCCTAGCCAAGCCATGCCATAGAAATTTTGACTCGAGTCAAGCCAAGTCAACCCTTTTGAGGGAGTGGTTGTCGCTGATTAAGCTGTTTTTTGAAGTTGTTATAAATAGTTTCTTGATGAACTGGTAGAGGTGGTATTATAAAAACTTTCTGAACGTGAAGAACAATAATTTTAACACTTCTTGTGATATTATACTTAGTACAATTCAACCTACGCCCACACACTAACCCTTAATATTATTAGTGATTTGAAAAATTATTGGAATTTAAAAAAATGGCTTCTTTACGTGAAAAATCGACTTCATAAATAATTTTTTTTCTGATTTAAGAAAATATATTTATATGGATTCGTTAGAAATCGGCGCCCATACCAGGGAAAAAAAATATCTACCTTCCTCGTAAGGGATATTAATAATATTATGAATATCATATTATGAACCTTAATCGCAAATTTCTCGAACTATACGATTGTCAAAACAACAAAAACTTAAATTGTGATTTTGGCCAATCAGAAAGAAGAACCGAAAAGTTTCAAAAAAAAATACAAAAAATTTTGCCGACCTGATCGACCCGACCTGGGTCGAACATTTTTTCCGACCTGACGAAAAAGTAACCAGGTCGACGCTCGACCTGGAAAATCTCCACAAAAAATTCGACCCGACCTGGTGAAATTTTCAAAAAATCCAATCCCCGGCCCATACTCTCCTTTAAATGTGGCAACTATCAACTTCCTAAAACACTTATCACTTCTCGTCCAACGTACGACCAAATTCAATGAAAAGACCAATAAATTACAAAGAAATATTTTGCGCTATAGCATCATCTGTGGTAATATTTGATCCCTGATTCATAAAAGCGTTTTTAAAAAACATGTAAGTGCATCTCTTAGGTGTAAAAATCACTTCCGGTACAAAAAGTTCAACTTAACCGGTCAATTAAAGGCGATTGGTATGTAACATACCGTATTTGTATTATGCTGGATTTAAAAAAACACCTGCTGTAGATCGGCACCTCAAAATAGACCAATATTCGACTTTTGAAATTTCTTATTTCGAAATCGTTCTAAAAAATGAATACTTGGCTCTACGGAGCCAACGGGCGGCCGGGCCATCATTAACTGCGGCTTACCCGAGTTGAGACAGTCTTAATTCAGACCTCGGCATTGCGCGTCGGCAAGCAACTTGAGTAACAGATATTATCTTAATAAATCTGAATCTCAAAATTTTGTTCTTCGCCCACTTTTTGCTTGTTTTGAAATCAATCATTCAAAAATTCCACCAAATTAACTTGACTTGATTATTAAGGGAGTGGTAACCACTCAGTGGTTGTCGAAAAAAATCAGAAACAATTGACGACAAGATCCATCGCTTTTCACCACAAATCGTCATGAAAAATTGACAATTATATGCCTGGCATAATATATATAGACATTATATCAAGTATCATAAAACGTGCTTTATTAACAATTTATAAATGAGCAAAGAACAGATTTTGCGCTTTTTGGCAACAAACTATAATTGAGAGATAAATACTAAAGTACTACAGTTGAATTACCAGTGCTAAGACATTCATAGGTCAAGAAATCTTCAAATGTTGAGTCTAATTGAATTATATTTTCATTTGAATTTGATGTGATGTAGAACCAGTCAGACAATAAATCGTCAATTTTTTCTGGGAAATACATCCAATTTTTTATTGGTAACTTGAATATTTGAAGGTATCCAGCAGACGTATAATTTAAGTTTGAGAATGTTTTTTCTGTATAGTAAAGGTATTGTTTTTTGTCGAACTTGTAAAGAACAATCAAATCAGTTCACATCGTGTTTTCCCATTTTGAAGTTAATGTGACTTTGGTACAGTCAGCATTGTCTTTAGTTTAAGATTAAAAATTCCCTTTTTTCATTTTACCACAAAGACGCTAAAATTTGAACTCTTGTGAGCACAAGGTCATTATAAGCGAAAAACGGGGTCAAGTTGAGACTGTCAACCTTTACAAACCTGCATTTTGACATATCATGGTTCGCTAGGCCAGCACGACTTTTTAACCCACATACTCATTTTGGTAATAAATTACCAGCTCGACTCTTGCGCGCTTAGATTTATAGTTAACATTATTGGATTAACTTTTAATTTGAAATGCTCAAGTTTTTCACAATTCTTGATCTTTTGGTGCTAAAATAATTTTCTTATCTTGTTTACTTCTTGAGATAGAGCAACTTTGTAGCGTCGAAATTGCGCACCTAAGAAGTTAACATGAGTTTTTGAAAGTTAAGAAATCTTCTGAAAAAAAATTTAAGACCTTTCACCAGCAAGAATTTTTGTTTTATTTTATGTGTTCGAAAATCAAAGATTTTGATTTATTTATTTGAAAAAAATTTCATTAGTTTGGATTTTCTCACTTCAAAATATATTCAATTTTTTCTCTGAAAATAAATTTCATTCCGGAAATAAAATAAATTGAGTATTTTTCATAAGTGGAAAATAATAAATAAACCGTTACTCTACCAAAATAGTGTAAGTTGATACTATTTGCTTATTGGTTTGACTATATTTACTCTTTAAATTTGAGTGCTCAAAACAAAAATTGTATTAATTTGACAAACAGAAGGCTAACAGAATAATTTTGTGACATCTAGAAGTTAAATTAGGACGATAAATTATAAAGTTCAGTGAACAAAATAAAGTAAAAACCGAATTTTTTTATTTTTGGCATAATTTCTGTTTTTCTAAACTATACTTTTTAAACTATTTTTCTATATTTTTGAATATTTGTTGATTTTGACTGCAAGATTTCCAGAAATCTGGCAGTCAAAACATTTGACTGCGAGTTGTCCATCCACCGTGGTGTGAGTGATTTTTGACATTTTGGAGGCTTGGTACAGCTAAACTGATGACGGTAGAACATTTCTCATTAATACACATGAAACATCTATCCTTGATCTCGCGCTTTCATTAGACAATTCAGTACCACTCCCACCAACCATCTGGTCAACCGCGGTTAAACACGAGTCCCTCAGCTTTTTTCAAAGAAAAAAGGATCCCAGAGCTTATATGGATTACCCGCCCTCAGAGTACAAATCTTAAATATTTGAATGATAAAAACAACGCAAGATATTAGCACCCAATCAAAAATCCTTGATTGCGAAATAGGCCGATTTCATTGTTCAGATTAAGAAAGGATCAACCAATCAAATGCTCAGATTTTGCATTTTTCAAATATTTAGGATTTTTACTCTGAGGGCGGGTGATCCATATCGAAAGTTTTGAATTTGGTGCTAATCCGTAAAATGTCCGTGAATTTTAAGTGAATAGGGCTATTTTTTTCTATTTTTTGCCTCAGGGTAGCAACTGGTGTTAATATGCCTGACAAATGGTGTTTCTTTTTTCGACGTTTGATACAAGGTTTTTCTGTGAGATATGCAAGAAACGTCATTTTCGGCAATACAACAAGCAAGGTTGGATTAACCATGCCGACTAGGAAGTACTTTTTTGAATTTGGCCTGATTGGCTGTAAAATCGCAAAGAGGCAGAAATGACATTTGAACATAAAATGGAAATGATAATATTCAATTGCCCAAAAAGATTCCTTGTATACGATTTTCTGGGACGATATTGCAACTATCTGTACCATTTTCAACACAAACAGGGCTAGAGAGAAACGAATTTTTGATAGAAAAAAACCCTATTTTTTTTAGGATCTCGCTGCTGTTCGAAATGAGACACTATATGCTGATATCGTCTTCCAGAAAATCGTATGACAATGGAACTTCTGGTGGCACTTAAATATCTTTCTTTTTTTTGATGTTCAAGAAGTTGTGATCTAGCTCGCCGATTATTCTTTGTCGAAGTTTACAGCCATATCAGGCAAATTCAGAAAAAGTACTTCTCTACTTCGATTTCACCTGCACCCTTGGGCTTGTCGTACTCAACTATCCCGAAAACGGACCATCTTTCGTGCCTATTTTCAAGAGAAAACGCCTTTTGGTTCCAAAATGTTCGAAAAAACAAACTTTTTTGGCCGCTATTCCAGCCCAGATTCGCGGACCCCCTGCCTGAGGCAAAATATGAAAGAAAACAGCTCTATTCCTAAATTTGGGCTGTGATATCTCACAATAATTTTTCTGTTATTATAACAATCACAAGGTTGAACTATACAGTTTAAATGAGGTTGAGGAGTGTTAAACCGGTAACCGTTTGACCGTAACGGTACATAATATGCGGGATCTCTGCTCAACTGATATACTCATCAAATATTATCGTTGTTGTGTATTTGCCAGCCTCCAGAATAAATGATCCTAGAAAGCGATCTAGTTGTTTTCTAGGGCCGAATATGCGCAAAGCTGGGTGCTAAACTATAGAGGTCTGGAAAATACCCGGTTTAAAGGGGTACGGCATAGGTTGAGCAGCCCCCCCTCCTTATTAGCCCAAAAATAAACTGCCACCGAAAAACAATCGACGTTTCTTTCAACCAAGCAGCGAATGAAGAATCAGATAGCCTAAAATTTAATTGTCTTTTGAAAGGTTGAAGCATAACCCTTAAAATATGTAAAAATTTGAATTTTGAAATTTTGATTCTAAGGTCATTACTCCTAAAACATGACATCGGCCCTCAAAAAATTGAGATTTGAAAGTTTGTCAACGCCGAGACATTAGATGTTCCGAATCGGGTCAAAATTTGGAAAAAAATTAAAGGTGCTCTGAAGCAACACCCCCTTGCAAAGTTTTTTCAAATAAAATTTGCCGTTTTTCGAGTAAAAATCGCTAAGCATTCCATTTTAAACGAAAATAGACTGGTCTGCAGAATTTTTGAAAGTGTGAACCTTTCTGATTTGTGAAGGCCTGGATATACCGGTTTTACGCTGTTATATCCAAGAGTTTTTTTCGTTCTTTATTATATTTCTATTTTTTTTTTTTTTCTCTATATTTTAGGATCCCGATAATCGTTCTAAAAGACTCGATTCAAAAATATCGAAATTTTTCAACCATGATTTAAAAATGTTCAAATTCCACAAAAATCTGATTCATCAGATTTTTTTAAAATTTGTTATATTTTCCAATTTTATCCTGTTAAACAATGATCGTTTTCCTCGTGAAAAGGCTAATCAATTGTGAAACCTTTTTCATATAATGAACTTCTACGGCAATATAATTTCAGAATACCCTTTAGACGGATAAAAACTTTCGAGATCCAAAAGTTCATTCGTCATCGGAAAAATCGGGATAAATTGTTTTTTGATGCTTTTGGATCGCCGGCAATATTTAAATAAAAATTTGTGCGGCAAGTGTCGATTAGGAGTTAGATATCGTCTATATGGCCAGGTGGTCAATGTCGAAAATCCCAAATATTTTGGGAATATTCATACGCCGAGATGTATCATCGATACTGTTTTATACCGATATGACTCATTGTGCAATTTAAAAAAAAGTGACTCCAAAAGTATTCTAAGTAAAGACAGCACAAAATATTAACTGGGCGATTAACACCGTAGAGAAACATATGAAGACTGTCCTCCCAGTCTGATTGTACCAACAGGTCTTTTTTACTTATTTTTGAACAGTTATTTTAATAAAAAAATAATCGGTAAGAACTTTTCTTTCCTACTTTTTTTGAAAAGTTTTTCAGAAAAAATAATCTTTAACTGTTTTTCACTCACCCGCTACTTTTTTGAAGAGTGTTTCAGGTAAAAAGCTGAATGTTTTTTCTTCTACTAATTGAAAAGTATTTGCAAAAAAAATAGTCTGAAACTTTTTTTCCACTTCGTCTTAATTTCAACAAAATTAAATTAAAAATACTTTTCCTTTATTGGCCTTCGGTACGATTTGGGGCTCATTTTCAAAAATTAAATCAATAGATATATATTATCTCCTCCTTATTTTCAAAATTAATTTCAAAATATACTATCCTCTCCCGTATGCGGCCTTCGGCCGATTAAAGGTCATTTCAAACAAAACTTAAATTAAACAAAATTTTTCTCCTTTATCGGCGCTTCGGCGACTGGGGCTCATTTTTTCAAAAAAACTAAATTCAAGAATATAATCACCTCCGTTTATCGGCCTTCAGCGATTTTAGGCTCAATTTTCACAAAATTAGATGCGTTTTCAGTAGATGCTGAAAATCGAGGCTCGATCGCAGGATTATTGAGGCAAAATCTTTCAAAATGTGGCTACAGAATTGTTCCTACTATACTCCCAATTAGTTTAGAAACCGAGACCCCTTCATACCTAAAATCCTTGTTATCAATAAGATTCCTTAACCCCCTTAATATCTTCATCGTGTATTGTAATTATCCCTCTTAATTAATTGCAGCAAAACCCCTTCTTGATATTATCTACCTGCTCCCCTTGGTTTGGTTCGAGCCGAAACCCTTTTTAGTATTTTTATCCTCTCATAACCTCTTCATTTTGTACCGAAAACCCTCCCCCTTAACTTATTTTGTCCCTATACAACCCTGATAAAAAAAAATAAGAGCAGACCAGAGCTATACAAAAACTTAATGTTTGAGAGCAGAGCAGCGCAAACCAGCATTTTTTTTCTGACTTTAGAGCAGAGCAGCCAAAATTTATTTTCGGTTAAGAGCAGAGCAGAGAAAGCATTTCAAAAATGTCTCCTAGGCATGAGCGAAACGCGTTAAATAAGCATGTGCAGACCAAGCAGACCACACGATTTCCAAAATCTCCGACCCTGCTCAGCAATAACCTATGATTTTTTCTTAGGGGGTCGGTCAAAGGCAATCTGGACCTTTTTAAAGCTGGCCTCAAGAATAAACGGAAAAGTAGTAACTTCATTATACTTTGTGTATGCAAGACAGTTTGATGAAATCTTTGAGATTCGAAAAAAAATATTTCCATGTTTGGGAATAGGCTGTCCACCTCTAGAAAAGTGCTCAAAAATTAATATTAAACATTTTTGACAGCCTTCGTCCACGACCAATTTTACGATTTCACAAAGATCGCATTTTATTCCGTGGGTAATTCGACGCTCGGTGCCGGAATTTTTGATTTTTTTTTCTAGGTTGCTGCTAAATCGCAAATGAGCATTTTTTTTTTAAATTTTTTCAACACAATTTCAATTTGGTCGCATTGTTCGCATTTTGCTCAACTAGAAACGTTATGAAAATCGACGCTCGGCCCGAATACGATTTCGCCTAGTTTGGTCCTACAATCGCGGGCCGAAATGCGCGACTGTTTTTGCGTTTCTAGCCTACCACCAAGTCGAATTTTACAAAAAATGTTACCAGCCATATTTTAGAATTTGCGACGGTCATTTTGCGCTAATAATTGAGATGATTGAGAAAATTTTGGTCAAATTGAAAATTTGGTCAAATTGAAAATTTTTTGGAAATTTTAGAACTTCGATTTCAACACATTATCAAAAATTTTTTCTACGATTACAAACACTGGAATAATAATTCGATTGGTCAACTTGAGTTTTTTATTAATTTCCGTTCTTGTTTACATTGATATTTTTTGCAAATAAATAAGTTCTGTCACTCTTGAAGATTAAAGCTAACAACTTCAAACAAACTATTATTTGCCTTGATCTGTCAGCAATGCTTCAGTAAAATTAGTAAGTGTAAATAAGGAAGTATTAATAGTGAAATTTACTAAGTTTGAACTTTGTGATAAAAGGTTCCGGTTTTTGGATTGATATTTTAATTTGTATTTCATGCCAAAAGTTATTTGATCAGTGTCAACAGCTTGTATATAAATGTTGAGGAAACCATACGTAAGATTTTCTTCCGCTCACAAATGACGACTTCTTCAAACATTTTATATAAACTTCCAAATATACAAAATTCAAAATCAAACACGAATGGGTGATGACTAAAAAACAACACTCAAAATTTAAATCGGCGGTGAAAAAAAATGCTAAAACCGAACAAAGAAAGTATTTATTACGCCTAAACCTTTTGCGACAACGAATCATAGCCCCGGCCTATTGAAAATAAAATGATATTGATGTCAAAATGGCTTGCTACAAAATAGTTATCACGGATTTTCGACGCCATGTCCGGAATGTACAACGAACTGACTCAAAGTTTGAAGCTACAGTCCATAAAGGTATTAGCAATTTGTTCGCTAAGGTTGCCTGCTATAGTGTGTCATTCCGTCATGCGACTACTAGTTTATGCCAGAAGGACAATTATGCTTTGCTCATAGTCTCATTGAGTATACGGTTTGTCCAATACACAAAAGTAAACAATTTTTTTCTTCAAATATTATTTACTTTAAATTTGAAGATCAGGTTTTTTGGGTCAATTTTTCGAGCAGTTGAAATGAATTTGATAAATAATTGGAAGACGTTTCCATAAATAAATGGCTGCGCAGAAAGCTTTATTAGGTTATTGTAATGAGTGGTATAGGATAGACGGTCAATATACGTCAAAAATAAGTGGGGAATTACAAATGATCTGTATGTACTGGGTATATTGCTGTCGTCCAGCGGCCTAGCATAAACATTGTTGCTTTTTCACTGTTTGAATTAAGGCCGTTCAGAGTGCCTAGGATCGTGTCAAAAAATCGGGGGAATTACGAAAAATGTACATGTTCAAGCCAGAGTTGGAACATTTATCAATGAAGATTCCGTTTGGAGTCAATTGTGGAATTGGAAGCCCAATTTTCTATGTCTCCGACGGGGGATAAACATAATTAGTTTTATTATGGTGAATTATTTTATCTTTCAACTTTCAGGCTTCGAAAAATCAATTATCAACTCAGTTTATAAAAATTTACTCAAATCTCAAAAAACTTTTGAATTTCTAAAAATTTTCCAAATCTCAAAAAATTTTGAATTTCAACAAAATTTAACTAAATTTTTTTATCATAGAGAGAAACTCTTTATTTTATAATCTCTTGTTATCTGTATAGGCTTTTTTAACCAGAAAAAATATTTTTCCCCGTCGATTTGGAGAGTTTGGAGATAGCTCATAAATGAGGTCAAAACAGAAATTCAAGAAAAATGTCTAGAGGAGATAGAGAATTTTGCTTAAGGCCATTGCATTTTCTCGTGTCGACTTTAACTCCTGAAAGATATTTAACTTTTTCAAATTTATTACTGGGATAAGATCTTATAAAGGTTCGCCTGCCACGCCCCTTAAAGCAGAGCCAGAGAAATCCATCAAAAAATTGCTCGCTTAGAGCAGAGCGAACCGTAAATAATCATGGTAGCTCAGAGCAGAGCAGCACCAAACGTTTCCAAAATCTGCTCGACCCCTGCTTCAGCTAATACCCTATTGATTTTTATTCAAATTCAAAAGTTTGCCTGAAGAAGTTGGTTCGATTTTTGAAATCGATACTTCGAATGGAAAATTTTTCGATCCACTTTTCTTATGAAATCTGACATCAAAATAGTTTTATTTCAAAATATTTTTCAAAGTGCCATCTTTCACACCAATTTTGACAATAATTTATCATGATAAATCTTATTTGCAAACGAAGAAATTCTATTGCATACGTATTGGAAAAACTGAATCGTATCTGACCCCGTATCGATCCCGATACAGTATTTAATTTTACCTCAATTCGATAGTGATTTGACATTGTTAAATTAGTCGATATAATCGATTCGAATACAAGTGACAATTGTCCTGTTGCGATTCCTTCTGATAATTGAAAATTACAAATATTGTAATTTATTTTAGTCAATATTTTCGACACGAATCCCATCGTCAGGACTTACAAATAAAACGTGAACGCACAGAATATAAAAAACATTTAAAATTGTTCTCTACTCGTAGCCCTGACATTTATGTTTATCATTTCACATACATGGGTGTAAGGTTTGTCTTCCTTCTTTTCGGAAATCAAGTGTACCCAGTATTGAAAAAATGAAGGTAAAAACTTACCCCTCGTATATTCAGGTAAAACAATTTTGATATTATTATCATTCTTTGTGCCTCAACTTTTATTTTGTTAGTCCTAAGTCGATGCGATTCGCGGCAAAATATTTGCCTTAAAATAGAATACAATTAATTTCAGCTAATTTGAATTATTTAAAAAAATCTAAATAATGAAGAATTTATTTCCTCTAATACTAATTTGTTATTTCACGCCTCATCGATATCTTCCGATTTGAATTTAAATGTTCTCTCTCATGGCCGATCACTGATCTGCACTTTACTGAAAAACCACATTGTTAACGAAACATTTCCTTCTCCCTAGATATATTTGGATTTCTTTCTCTGTATCGCAACAGCGTCTTCATTATTATCCCGGGTCCCTTTAATATAAAACTTATTTGCCTGTAAAAGAAATAGGGAATAATCTCTTTAAAGTGCCCAGGCATAATTAATCAATGATTGTCTGTCAACGCCTGAAGTGATCAAAGAACATATTTATCTGTATTCTTGAACCCACAAAAGTACTCTTACTGCGTTCCTCACATGCCACAAATGTGCAAGTTGAAAACTGCATTTGCAAAATTTTTTCATTTTCTGCGTGCAATCTGTGCCGTCACTTAACAATAAATAACATTAAGAACGTCCATACACATTAAGCAAAAATGTAACTTTTCACCGAATCTTTAAGGCCCTTTGGCATGCACAAAATATCTTCTAACCGCCGGTTTTTATACGTCCTGTTAAATAATCTGTTTCTTCTCTGTCGAGATTACGGGTTAAAATATGCGCACTAAGTTATATTTATACAGCGAACGCGCAGCATCGTAACAAAATTGCAAGCTGAAGCATGGCCGTGCAAAACATATACGGAATCGGAATTATTGATACCGCAGGATCAGATCGCGAATTGTCCGAGTCGATCTGGTATTGATGCTGAACAGGCTCAGCTCAGCAAAATTTTGTAACGTTCGATACAACCTCGAATAACGAATTCAAAACTGGATACGTTTTTCAGAAATAACTGCATACGTATCAAAACTAATTAATTTGATCGGAAACATCCGATAACTATATGGAAAAGCGGAGAACCCGGGCTTTGCCTGGAATTCCTTGTCGGCAGCTCTGCAAAGGAGCCGCGACCATCCAAACTCGCCCTGAATACGCCGATGCTTGCCTACCACCAAACTTGCGAAACCCGAGCTGTACCTGTATCACCGAACTTGCGATCAACTGGATCTGCGAACTATCAAGCTTCCCGATGACCGAACTTGCTAATACGAGGGCTGCCTCCACCGAGCTTGCCGATCACAAACTGCCTAACCGAGAGCTTTGCCGACCGACTTGTACGCCAACCTGAGCTGTCGAACTTGTGAAACGTTTTCTAACCGAGCGTTGCCGAAACCATCGCCTGTCAGAACCAAGCTCTACACGGATTGGAAAAATACCCATCAACAGGGTTCAAGATACGGAGGAATTGTGACTTTATGGAATAGGTGAGATCGGTGCGGATATAACAAAATAAATGTAATTGTCAAATATTTTTAATTAGGGAATACTGGTCTGCATTTAAAGGTCGGACATTAAATTTCACAGATTGGTTTTAGGAATGTTTTTTCTGAACTCATAGGATCAAAAATAAAGTTATCAGATGATCTTTTTATTATCATCTTGTCATCAAAAGTATTTGTTATTTCGCAATTTGACTATATATATGTTACATAATTAGTGTGATTTGTGTTTCAAAAGTCTTAGAAATTTTGAGAATTTGACTGAGTGTTTACGTACGGTTTAACACATAATTAGTGCGGGACACGCCTTCGGCCGATTGGGCTCATTTTTTAATAACCAAATTAAATTCTGAATCGTATTCAAATATCTCCCCTAATTTTCCAAAAAATATTTCAAAATATTAATATCTCCCTTTTTCGGCCGTCGGCCGATTTTAGGCTCAATTTTTTCAACAAAATATTTAAATTCAAAAAATAATTTTTTTTCCTTATCGGCCTTCGGTCCGGATTTGGGGCTCATCTTTTTCAAAAATTATAATTCGAATAGATATATATTCTCGTCCTTATTTTTTCAAAAAATTAATTTCACAAATATGATTCTCACCTGTGAATCGCCTTCGGCCTGTATTTAAGGCTCATTTTTTCAACAAAATTTATATATTGAAAAATACATTTTCTCCGTTTATCCGGCCTTCGGCCCGACTTGGGGCTTCATTTTTTCAAAAAAAGACTAAACATTCAATAAATAATCACTCGCTGCCCCCTCGTTTATCGGCCTCAGCGACTAAGTCGCATTTTTCAACAAAATTAGATCCTTTCACGTAGATGCTGAAATCGAGGCTCGATGCGCAGATTATTTTGAAGGCAAATATCTTTCAAAATGGGCTACAGAAATCTGTGTCCTACTAACTACCTCCTCAATTAGTATTACCCGAGACCCTTCATATTACCTAAAAGTCTTGTTATCTAAGTAAGCATTCCCTTAACCCCTTAACCATCATCATTACGTATTGAGTATATATATCCCTCTTAATTAATTGCACGCACAAACCCTTTTTGATATGATATCTTCGCCCCTATGGTTGGTTCTGAGCGAACCTTTTGTAACCTTTTTACCAGCATCCTCATAACCTCTCAATTTTGTACCGAAAACTCTCCCCCCCCTTAATCTATTTGTCCCTATAAACCCTTAAAAAATAGCGCAGAGCAGAGCCATAAAAAAATTACATTTGAGAGCAGATGCAGTCGCAACAGAATTTTTCTGACTTTAGAGCAGAGCAGTCCAAAATTTTTTTCGCTTAAGAGGAAGAGCAGAGAAACCAATCAATAAAATGCTCCTAGATGCAGAGGCGAACGTAATATAATGGTGCTCAGAGCAGAGCAGACCAATACGATTTCAAAAAATTCTGCCGACCCTGCTCAGCAATACCCTATATTCTTTCAAATTCTAAAATCTTCCTTGTAAGAGTTGGTTCCGTATTGTTAAATCGATACTTCGAATGGAAATTACTTCGTATCACTGTCCTTATTAAATCTGACATCAAATAAGTTATTTCAGAAATATTCTTTTCAAAGTGTACCTCTCCGACAATGACATAATTTAATTTCTGAAAATCTTATTTTGCAACGAGAATTCTATTGATTTAACGTATTGGATCTAGAAACTGGAATCCGTATCGACCCGTAAATAACGAATCCGATAACAGTATTATTTCTACTCTCAATTCGATAATGGATTTGACCATTGTTAATCAGTCAGCATAAGAACCGATTCACTACAAGTGAAAGTGTCCCTTGTTGCGATTTCCTCTGATAATTGAAAATTACAAATAAATGTAATTTTGATTTTTAAGTCAATATTTCGCCGATCCCCATCGTCAGACTTACAAATAAAATGTTTGAACGCACAGATAAAAAATACCATTTTAAAATTGTTTTACTTTGTACCTGATACTTTCATTGTATATATTTTCAACAATACAGTGGTGTAAGGGTTTTTGTTTCTTCTTTCGGAAATCAAGTGAGCCCTGTTTGACAAAAAAGAGGTAAAAACCTTACACCCGTTATAAGTCAGTAAACAATTTTGAATATTTATTATATTTTGTGCCTTCAAAGCTTTTATTTGTCGTCAACGATGCATTCGGCAAAATATTGAACTTCATATAAATTACAATTATTAGATTTGAATTATTTAATAAAGAATCTAAATAATCGAAGAATTATTTCCTCTAATTATAATTTTTATTCACGCTTCATCGATACAGCCGATTTGATTATGTTTTTCTCATGCCGACACTGATCCTCGACTTTACTGAAAAAAAAACAATTGTTTACGAAACATTTCCTTCTCCCTAATTATTTGATTCTTCTCTGTAATCGACAGCGTAATATTCCATTATTATGCCCCGGGTCACTTTAACAACTTCTTTGCCTGTTAAAGAGAATAGGGAATGAAGTTCTTTCAAGTGACCCAAGCATATATCTCCTACCTAGTATCTGTCTAACCCTGAAGCTGATAAAGAACATCTATTAATATGTATCTGTAACAAAAGTATTCTCTACTGCGTCTCACAATGCAGCAAATTGAAGTTTGAAGAAACGAATGCATTTTGCAATTTTTTTTCATTTTTCGTTCGCGTCAATTGTGCGAAACTTCACAATAAATAACATTAAAAACCAGTCCATAATTTAAGCAAATATGTAACCTTTCAAACACTCAATGTCGTTTTTAAGCTTGCAATGCAAGAATATATTCTTAATCCGCGGATTTTTTATAGTCCTTATAAAATAGTAATCTTTTTTATCCGAGATTACGGGTAAATATATGCGCACTAATATATTTGTTTGTATAACGAAGGCAGCATCGAACAAATTGCAAGCTGAAGCTCCTGGGCTGTGCAAAATGCAACCCCCGGATCGGAATTCTATTGAACCGATCATACGGCGAATTTCCCGAGTCGATCGAGATTCGAATGCGAAAGGATCAGTTCAGCAAAATTTGTTTAACTGTTCGAAGAAACCGATACGCATCAAAAAACTGAATATGTTAGAAATAACCGATACGTATAAAAAATTAATTTGATCGGAAAAATCGATACGTAACGGGAAAATCCGGAGAACACCGGGCTTGCGAATTTCCTGTCGGCAAGCTCTGCAAAAAGGAGCTCGCGGACCCAACAAACCCTCGCCGAAACCGTAGCTTGCCTACCAACTTGCCGTAAACCGAAGCTTACCGATCACTCCGAACTTTGTCTGATCAAGGTCTTCTGCCGACTAATCATACGCTTGCCGATACGAAACTTTGCGACCTATTCTCCGAGGGTGCCTCCTACCGAGCTTGCCAATTCGATCCACCAAACTTGTCTAACCGTACTTGCGAAAACCGAGGCTTGCACGCAACCGAGCTGTCGAATCTGAACTTTTTTCTAACCGGAGCTTGCCGAAACCATGCCTTTCAGAAACCCAGCTCAAATGTCGAAAATAAACATGATAAGCGGTTCAAGATAACGGAAGGAATTGCTGACTTATGGAATAGGTGTAGATCGGCAGAAATAAACAAAATAATATAAAAATTTGTTCAAAAATTTTGGGGTCTTAAGCGAATACTGGTCGCATTTATAGACTCGTGACATTAAATTTTCCAGATTGGTTTTAGAAGTTTTTTTCTGACCATATGGACAAAAATAAGTTGATCAGTGTCTTTTTATTATCATTTGTCATTATAAAAGTATTTTTATCGGCAATTTGAACATAAATATGTTATCATATTCCGTTGATTTTTCAAATTTAGAAAATTTCTGAGAATTTTGAATTGAAGGTTTCCAAAAGATATCGAGATACACAAAATGCAAATTGGTGGGACTCGGGGCTTGCGTATGTTTTAGGATCGTATACGTACAGTTTAGGTTTCTTGCCGTCAAAATCCCAGTGGAAGTAGTAGCATTTTCCCCGAGGTCACCTCAAAATAAGGTCAAAAAAATTCTATCTCTTTGCTATGATGAGGTCAATGGGTTGGACTGACTGAAATGCTTATTTGCGGGCTTCTCGGAACTTTGCTGAGGAACACAATTCGAGAGGTTTTGTGTTTTCATAATTTATTTGGAGTGATGTTCCTTAAGGGGGTAGTTCAACAGGTTTTGACATTTTTAGATAGGCGGATGCAGAACACAAGAAACAGTTAATATGAAATCTGCAAAGGCCTAAAAAGGAAGACGCTCTGTCCTTTTGCTTCCGACAAAAGTAAAAACAGATGTTTTTGAGCACCACAGCACCATAGTGGGAGTAGATTCTTAGAACACTGCATTTTTGACTAATGTCTTTACTCTCGGAAACGGCTTAATGGGAGAATTGACACAACTTTTTAAGAATAACAATTACGACGTAGGTTGACAGTTATCAGAAATATTTTGCGAAATTTCGAGTGCGGACTTGTTTCTAGACTAATTGAAAACTGTGTCATTTATGATATATTTAGAATTTGTAGCTCCTGTTTCTCAAAAATCGATCGATAGCATTTTTTTAAATTTGGTAATTCATTAGGCAAAACATGTCTTCTCATCTCTAGTGAAAAACTTTTTTTATATCTTATGCTCTATTTATAGAAAATTGCAGATCTAATTCAGCGGAAAGTCCAAGTTTTCATCGATTTAGAAAAAAATGTCATGCGTATTGAGCGTAGTAACGTCATCAAATTCAAAGCGCATCACGTCTACTGAACAACAATCTGCTTACGTCAGGTTGAAATTTTTATCCTCTTAGTATTTTAGAATCACGAAAAGATACAATTCCGAACTGAAACGAAATTTTCTGCCGAAAACGATTCGATACATTTATTTTTAAAATTTTATATATTAACGTGCAAGACTATGTCTCTCAATTTCCAGTGAGAAACTTGTTTGTTAAAACATCCGCTCTATTTAATAGAAAACTTGCAGTCTTGGTTCAACCGGAAGTCATTTTTGGAGTTTCTAGGAAATTTATTTCATCTGATTGTACCGAAATGGATCCTCAAGATTGAAGCTTACTGCAAATATCTGAAGTATAAATACGACGGTGTCCACATTAATTCGACATATAGACAGTTAATGGTTGATTGCTGCCGAAACTTTTGGGGGTCGAATAATATGATTGGAAAATGAATGTGAAATATAAAAATTTGAAATTTTTTCGTAGTCGCGTGATCAATATAATATCGCGATTTGGTTTTCTCAGTATTTAAATTAATAATTAAAACAGATGGCCTAAATTGGTAGTATTTGAGTATATCGGTACTTATTAATGAAATAAACACTTTTGAAAAAAAATTGAAAATCTATGATTTTTTTGGCTCCCAAACCGATTTCGGAGAAAAAAAACATAAAGTAAGAAAAAGGGATGCCCATTTGACACGAAATTTACTTTATCATCAACTTAACCGCCGTTGGTGAACTTAGTTAGGTACCTCCAGTTTTATTTGGTACATATCTGNCAAGAAGAACTATCGTTCTTCGAACTATTTTGAAAATGGCATGCAAAAAATTGTGATACATTTTTCTCCATGCCCAAATTTATACTCCCTATTAAAGCTGTTCTAGACTCCAGTTCAAAAAAAAATTGTGTTGAAATCTGTGCGTCGCTTTCTTATTATTAAATAATGGTTGAAATGAATAAATCGAAAACGTTACCATGAGTAAAAGTATAAAATGAATTAATCTTAAAAAAATGAAAAAATAGTCCGATTAAAACCAATCGGGATCAAATCTTTACGCCAGGGCAATAAAAGGATATGTGTCAGGACGAGGGCACGTTAATCCGCCAATTTTTTTTTTTTGAATCGGAATTCATTCGGCATTAAAAAATGACTCATCTGATTTAGTTTCTAGATAGCTCAAACTGAGCACAAATATCTAGTGAATAATATCATCAAAAATAATTGGTTAGAATCGAATTATTTTTTTAATTTTTTTCTGAGATAATTGAAATTATTTAATTTTAATTCAATAATTTCAGTTATCTCAGAAGAAAATTAAGAAATAATTCGATTCGGACCAATTCTTTTTTATGTTATTATTCACAAGATATTTGTGCTCAGTTTGAGCTATCTAAAAACCAAATAAAATAAGTCATTTTCAAATGCCGAATGAATTTTGATTCAAAATTAATTTTTTTGGCGGATAATTTTTTGGCGGATTAACGTGCCCGCGTCAGAACTCCTGACTCAGGAAGCCCGTTATCGATATAGGCCCCCTGTATTAAGTTGATATAAATTAACGATTATTGACGTTTCAAAACAAAGAGTCGCAAGCAAGTAATTGAAGATCGTACCTCATTTTTGATGAAGCTGTTTTGGTTAAGAACATGATCAACTCCTGTAAATTCTTGGATATCTTCTATCACCTTCCATGGATTGTGTTGTAAGTCCCATTTGTTCAGTAAAAGAATTTGATCTTTTGGAAAAAACTTGTACCAATGACGAATATGATACCCATAAACTCCGCGGGTGACAAAATTAGCGGGTTTGCGATCTAAAACTAAAGTTGAGAATGAGTAAAATATTCCCGTAGGTTTCAAAATTTAGCAACGAATTTAAATTTCGCTTCCTGGAATAAACAAGACTAGCTTTATAAGTACAACCGTATTTTTTGTTAGTTATTTATCATATTCTTTGAGAGATAAAATTGTTAAAGTGTTAGGTTGACGAGAAACCCCAAAAAACTCGAGTAGTAATTTGAGTTTGGCCACGAAACTTGCCACATTAGAAATATTATTATGACCACTAAGTTGCCCAAAAGATTCATGTTCAGAATTTTTTTTTCGAGAAGGTTTCACCTCATGAGCCTAAATAATAGGTTTCTTTCGCCCACTACCAAAAACTAATTCTTTCAATTTAGCTCAAATTTTCCGACTAAATTTTTCGCGCATTTAAGACTCGCGCACTTTCGATTTTCTAAAAACTCCGTATTTCTTCACACAGCTGATTGTGATTACTTGCATGAAACGCGCTTAAGGGGATTGTGGGTGCTTCCAGCAATGTGCTTGGGAAAAATATGCCGTTTTTAAAACTCAAATATCTTTCGTGAGAATTGAGGGAACGTTTATTTTCCCAATTGTATATTGTAGTCCGTAACCTTGAGAAGTCAAAAATTGATTCATTTTCAGAAAATATTATCACATCAACCTTTAAATGCATAAAAACTAATTGCTGGTATTTCTTTCCATTGAAATATACCGGCATATCCACGTATCCAAAAATCACATGATGCCGATATTATTGGTCAGAAAAAAATTCTCTACAATCGCAACCAAAAATATTTTATAAATTCATCTTAATTCGTCTTAATTCGCCGAAAATTATTTTTGAAAATTGCTTGCTATAGTTAAATATAGGCAAAATGTTCATTATTTAACAAAAAAAAGTATACCTCACGAACGGTACATGCGATAGTTTTTTCTCTTTTTCATAAATCATTCTCGATTATCTTATTAAACTTTTTGACTAACAAAATTTTAATAATTCTTTTCATATTTCTCGCGATCACTATTTTATGCTGATTTAATGCGCGCCATTATTACATTGATTAGGCTAAAAGTTGAAATATTGAAAAAGGGTCAATAACTGTAACAATTATAATATTGAAATACTTTCATTTAGTGTAATTTTTTGCTATGATTATTATTTTTTGTTATTTGAGACTATCCAATGCGTGGAATTGTAAATAAATAAATTATTTTTGCAAGCAAATCCGATGTTCTAGAACTAGTTATTCGATATGAAAAAACTTTTTTTTGCTTGCAATCAATTTCTCATATGCTGGATGGTCGGATACAAAAAATACAATACCGAATTTGAGACCGTGGTTGAAAATAACTACTGCACCCACGATCCCCTTCAGGGGGTCTGTGCATTTTGACAGATACGGATATGAGCTCTTGATGAAAAACTTTTCACTGGGTTTATATATTCTTCTCAATGTACCACCAAAGTAATGTTTCATACTCCAGGCAACTTTCTTAACTACAGAATTTTCGTGAACTATCAGAACTTTCAGCGTAGGTGACCACATATTTTTTATATGCTATTTGAAAAATCATATGACATTTTTCTAGGATTTTCGGTCGAAACTATTTAGAAATATATTGAAAATTTTCCTCATTTCTTGTTCAAAATTTTTCAAATTAATTTTTCTGGATTTCTTAGCAAAAAATATTGGGAATGGCTACTTTCACTATATTCAAATATGTCTTGGTTTTCTTTTTTTGCCCTTGTTTATACTCTGAATCGTATCTTTTGAAGTGCAACTACGGTTTGCCAGAAGTCCATCGAAGCCTTTTTTTATCCAGAATTGAAAAAAATTTATCACACCCAAACTTGCCAAATTGGTGAACCGATCCACCGTTTGAAATTTATTTCAATTAACTCATGAGAAAAAATATTTCTTTGGATGTGCTAAAATTTCGGTTTTTTCCGACTTTTTTCAACAATTTAAATTTTCGATTATGACGTAAAAATCGTATAAATCGAAATAAAATAAATTTTCAACGGACCATTTTTTAGAGCTTCTAATTAATAAAATTAATTTCATTGTAATTTAGACACCTTCGATACCAAACGCGCGTTTTTTTAGTGTTATTTCAAAAGACGAGTTGTAAAGTAAAAATAATCGATCTGACAAAAATCAGATTAAACAAAGTGAGCTCAGAAGTTCCAAGTTACGGTCTAAAAAGTTTTTTTCTATAATGTTTGAAGTTACTAAAAGTTTCCCATCAAGCGAAATAAAAATGAAAAAGTGCAAATCTGCCAAAATGCAGCGACCCCCTTAAGGGGGTTGTCGTGTCTGATTTGCAATTTTGCAGAGCTATTTCAGGAAAATATGAACATTTAGCAATAATTCCAAAAATGCCAATATGTAGACCTAGCCTTAATCTTGTGAAATCAAAGATCAAACTGAAATTTTGATGACTATACCAATCGTCACATAGTCGTAACAGGAGGTCACTTCCCGAAATTTTAAAATCTATCTCCTTCGAGACGAAGGTCATAAAGGGATATATCGAAATTAGTTCAAAAGCTGACATAATACGTGGAATAAGCAAACTAAGATTTGCAGTGAGCGTTTTTTTATTTTGATGACTGAATTTTCTTAGCGGTCCAATAAACCGACGATTATTGGCCGTTTTTCACGATTTTTGGCTTAAAAATCTATCTCCTCCGAGGATTCGTTTCAAAATGGGGCCAAATTTTTTAAAGTACAGCTTGTTGCATTTTGAAGGATTGCAGTGGCGTTTTTCCCAAACTTTGATGCAGACTTGAAAATATAATTTTTCGAAAAAAAATTCGAAAAAATTTCGAGAAAAAATGTGCTTCGATTTTTTTGAAAATAAGCTCAAAAGAAAGCCAGTGAAACACTGATCAGAAAGTTGGCTAACGTCAAGTCGATATTTTGAAGTTTTAGTGATCAAATTCGAGCAACCGTTATTTTTTAACTTCATCTTTTTAAAAATACTTAGAAAAAAAGGAAAAAATGCGAAAAAAACGAAAATTTTTTGATGATTGGGTTCTTATTACACTTAATTATCACCCCGTATCAATTTGGAGCATTTTTAATGCCTCTAAGGCCTTTATTAAATCAGAGTCGACAACCCCCTTAAAGGAGCGGAATCTGAGTCTATAAACTGGCAATATTACCTAAACTGTTAATTTTAAATAATTCTGATGATGCTGAATAAAGCGAAACGTTAATTATTCATTTATATTTATAAATAATAGGTTATGATAATCATTCGGCCAGCTTTCTCACTCTGCGTGATAACTGTGATGTCAGAAAAGATAGTGACCAATCAAATCACACAATTATTAAAATAAGTTGACAATCGTGTGATTTATCGGTCACTATCTTATTTAACGTGATAGTTATGATGCTGAGGAAAAAGCTCACTAAAGGATTATTTTCGATATAAAAAATTATGAAAAATTGACAGGGATATATGGATCAACGGCCCTCAGAGTATAAATGCTAACTATTTGAAAAATGCGAAATATGAGCATTTGATTGGTTGATTCTTTCCTAATCTGACCAATGAAATCGGCCTTTTCCTATTTCCACGGTTTTGATTGGGTGCTAATATCTTGCGTTGTTTGTATCATTCAAATAGTTAGGATTTATACTCTGAGGGCCGTTGATCCATATGAACAATAGGTGCAAATGAAGAGGAGAAAAATGGGAGAGAAGAGCGTTTTTCTCTTCGAGGAGAATACGGGAATTGTTGTGGCATTTTTAGTTACGTTGTAAAGTAGTCCATAAAATTTGAAATGAAGTTTGTATTGAGAAAATATCGTGAATGTTATCTAGAATTGTTATTTCTACGTTGATAATACACAGTCCCGTCATATCGAAAATTATACTTTTACGTTATGATTCACTTACACGTGATAACTGTGACTGGTGACCAATCACATCACACGATTCTTCACCAGGCGACCCACTCATTGGTCACCAGTCACATTTGTCACTTGTAAATGAATAATAACGCACCAGTATAATTTCAAATATGACATGAGTCATGTCTAGGGAGCGCCGGTAAAAAATCGGATTTTTGAAAAAAATTTTATTTTTTTATTTTGAATTCTGCTCAAGATTTTTTTTCTCGTTTAGCTTCAAGAGCAACCATTCAAAACTTATAAATTCGCCTCGTGCGCTCCCTAGTCATGTCAAATGAATTATATCGAAAAATAAATAAAGCTGGCAACTGGTTGCCACATCGGAGTGTAAATACATGCAATTTTCAAGAGCAATGTTCTTCGAGCTAACTAACCTCCATTGGTTCCTAAATATTGATATAAAATTTCTCTTATTTCCTCTGCATCAAAATCTGGATCAACTCTCATCATATCAAGAACTACACTAGGAAAAATTTTCTCCAGTGCATCCATAATGCCCTCTTCGGCCGTGGTTGCTGTGAAAATATGATTTCTTGGTAACAAATGTTCAGTGCCATTGATTATTTGGGTTTGCTCTGCTGTAGCATAATGTTCTAAGGCTCTGGTGACGGGATCACACAACATAATTATAATTTTGGTTTTTGGATCGAAATTGAAAAGTCTTCCGGGTACTTTTTTCATGCTGAAATAACTGGGCGTTCGCTCATAAACGCGATGATACGGATAAACCTTTAATGAATTATTATAGCAAAATTATTCGTGACCAAAACCGCGACTGATTTCGGTTGATCAAAGATTTTTGCATTTTAGCGTATTTTTCTTGCAAAAATGATTTTTCTTTGGGACAATGGTATACCACCAAAGTTACAAGTGTCATCGAGACTCGAAATGATGCGTTATACAGTATAACGTATACTCAAAACGATATCACTTTCATAGCTCTTAACTTATAAGGTTTTACTAATAATAGCTTATCCGGCTTAACATTCAAAAATACAACGAAGTTTGAACGAAATCAAATGATAGTATCATTATGATACCCTTCTTAGAAAAATCGAATTATTTCCAAGAGATGTGGGCTGAAAAGGAGAGAAAGCGGCCTCATGAGTGGCTAGAAGGGGTCTTAGAAGTGTCAGGATTGGCTCCCTCAACGCACATCTCTTAGATTAATCAAAAGGTCATAAAGGGATATTCTACAGTATGTAAATTTATTGATTCAGAACAAAATTAAGGGAAAAGCCAAATGATTGGTAAATTAATTCAGGCACGCTGATAACATAAATCTCGGCAATATCGTTAATTTGCTTGAAACTTTGACAAACAAAAAAATAAATTCACAATGTGACATTGTCAATGTCCCGTTTGGAATGGCCGGACCATCTTCCTTTATTTGATGCAGTGTATCCAGTTGGTTTAACCAGTGGTTTCGGTTAAATAAAATTAAACGATTCTGACATTTTTCCCACCAAATCCGAAAACTACTATAACATTTTTTCAAAGAACGTTTTTATTGAAAATTAAGCTAAATTGATTTTTGTGGCACTGAAATTTTCAGGAGGTCTTAGTTTCTGCAAGTAATTTCATTAATAGTCAGCTGATTTTAACAAAGTCAGTCTACTTTTCAAAGTAAGAAAATAATGAAATTTCAAAATTTTCAGATTTATTTCAAACCAGAAAATATAAATATATCCCTAAAACTGTTTATTATGTTTGTGACTAAACAATCATGATGTTTTCAGAAGTGCTTAAAAATTTTTTACTACGTTTATAAAACACAATTCAAATTAGAAAATTTTCAATTGAGCTCAGGAGCGCTCTCAGGCGAAGTTGGAAGTGTTTAAAAAGCGGTTGAGCAAAGCGTTTAAAAATTTTTATATCTCAATTTCAAATATACGGTATATATTATGTCTATTTTATGTCTAGAATTAAAAAAAATATTTCTATTTGCAAGCAAGTCCAATATCCCTTAATTACACTTTGCTTAGAATGCGTAGCCACTACTCTTTTTAACGTGTGATTTTCACGTTGTGGCCACGCATTCTAAGCAAAGTGTAATAAAGGGATATTATATACCCCAAGCAAAAAATTTGTTTGGTTGACAATCCAGGCCGCAAAAGTTCGCCGGCTTGCCAAGGAATGCTATAGCTAACACATTTTAGTGAAACCTTTTTAAATCTACCGGTTTAAGACCGTAAAATAGTCACATATTTGATATTTTAAAATATATAACTGACTTGTTTTTATTATGATAAAGCTGATAGGGCCGTTAAAAATGCCAAATTTTTATTTGGAAATCCTATACTCTCCTAAATAACATTTGTTGAGTAGAGAATAATAAACGTTGATACCGGTTAAGATATTATTAATTTTTTTGACGCTTAGACTGATGCTTTCAAAAAATGTCTTCAGATATTTTCGGACCGATATATTCTGCGAATTTAATTTGTTTTGTGAATAAGATACATGTACATGTATTTAGTATTGGAAAATTTGAATTTGTATACTACTACCTATAATAATATTTGAAACTTACCCTAGGCATCATAGACATGTACCAACCTGGTCCTTTCGCATAATGAGCTGGAGAATCGAAATAATGCGCATCTTCTCTGACTGCATTAAAATAAGGATTCCCGTGAAGATAATGTTTTAAAATTCCCGATCCACATTTTCCAGCTCCAGCGATAATCACGTCAGGAAATCGTCGATGTTTTTCATATAATTTATATCGATGGAATTCATTTTTAATATAATCTGCAGCAAAATTTTCCGATTTTTGGGGGTTGAAAACTTCGGCCTTGTACAAAGTGAAAATGTAGTTATTCTTAAAAAAAAGGCTGTGAATTTCTAAAGGCCAGGTACGAATGTGTTTTGCGATAGTTATTAAATTAATAATTGCTTTTCTTTAATAAAAACGTTGAAAAATTAATCGAAAAATGAATGAGCAAGATTTGGTTTTTAAACAATTTAATTTATAAAAACGACGCCAACGTGTTTAATAATTTTTCAACTCAACAGTTATAATTTTTATAATAGAAAGGGATATATTATTCTGTTTAGTAACAATATGTCATTATAATTTGAGTCAATTTGAATACTGTGTGTGTTTGTCAATTATTTTTCGATTTTAATTTATAAATTTAATTCATTTTTATTTACAATTGCGTGAGATTACCGTTTTTTTTATTATTTCCTGACTATTTGGTTTGTATAATTTTTTATTTGTTATAAGAAAAATTTGATAATGTATTTTGTACAAATTTGAAAATTGCATTTAACTCCTAATTTAACCCGAAACGCTTCAAAATTCAGCTAGAGATATTGGTGCGTCGAGTAAGGACATGATGTAACGTTCTCAAGTGCATTTGAATAGTTCCTCTCAGCACCAGCTAATCAAACTTTTGAAAACTTGAACGCCTAGACAATTTCGGTGACTTTTAAAAAACTCAGAAGTTAAAACAATATCATTCACTTTTTTCCTTAATTGGCGATTCTCTCCTTATCTCTTTAATAAAAATCACTATCACACCGAGCAACAGGCAAATTTGCCACCACTCTCGCCTCATCTTATTGAACAAAATGATGACGTTTCTTCGGTACACGGATACAAAAGTGTACGTAGGTTCCGGGTTATTTTTATAGATAACTTTGTTCTATTCTAGTACTTTTTTTTGTTTATCGATTGCGGCGTGGTATCAATTTTACTAGCGTATAAAAAAGTAATGTTGAGAATAATAACTTTACTTTAACTAAACCAAAACTTCTGGAGGGCAAACCCTTTATAGCGCTATAAAATGAGTTAAAATGTACTACACGAATAACATTATAATGCTTACTTTTTGATCAGAATAAATCTCAAATATATATTTTTTTTAAATGAAATAATCAAATTTTAGAAATGTTTAACAGCTAATAAAATAATTCCAATAACTAGATTTGAAAAAAAAGTACAAAGAAAGTTCTATTAGAACTAATTTTAATTTATTTTTTGAAAAATAATATATAATTATATCTTTATGGTCAAAACTTTCGGCACTTAGAGCTCACGCTTGAATCGCTTGGAAATTTCGCATTTAAAGCCTGCGATTAAAGTGTCAAAAATGGAGTTTTTACTCGAGGGTGTAAAAAAGTTCAATATCTTGAAGCGCATCAAGTGTCCAACATATCAAATATTTTCCCTAGAGCCTTATATAGTTAACAATTTTGGGCCCTCAAAGCACGCTTAAAATGCTTTATGTAATGAGGCATCAAATTTTTTTTATAAAATTTTGGGCACTTAAAGTGCGCAGCGCACTTAGGCTGGCCGCGGTGTATCTAGAAATTGGCGCGTCGAAAACACCCAAAATCAGAAAACCGTGGTTTCGGAATAATTCTCTAATATTTTTCTCTTTCTGATAAATTTTTTATGCGTCAAATTTCAATGCGAGATTTTCTCTCAAGAACTGATCGGCTGCGATAATCGATAAGAGCTGTAATCAAATTTATGATTTTTGTTATTTTCCATTGTTCCAGTAATAAGCTATAAATCAAGTTTAAAGACATGACTTTCTATTTTTCTTGAGAGTACTAAACTGATAATTTTCAATTAATTGATTAAAATTTTATTTAAAAACGAGTGCGAACTTACCTAGGCTGTTCAATATTTCTCTTGAAATATGAGCTAAAATAACAGAAAATTTAAGAAATACCTTATTTTAAAGAGTTTTCTCTCACCCAATCTTTATAAACTATTTTTTTTAATTGTATAATTGTGTTACCAATATTTATCTTTTTCAAAACGACAGTCTCCGATTGTCTAAAAAAAATTAGAGACCGTTTTGACCTGACCGCTTTTTGAAAAATCAAGTTTATTGATTCAATTTTTTTTACTAGACACTGTACTTGGCTGGTTTTTTTTTGTGTTTAATCAACAAGATAAGTCTTCGTATGTTGAATTAAAAATATTTTCAAAATGGTCTGAAAGTACCTCAAATTCAATTTTTCATTTAAAACATTTTTAAAATGTCAAAAAAGAGAAATAAACCTTTATTTGAAAAATAATATCTAAATCGATTATTTTATTTGTTTTCATCTAAAAAATTTCTAATTTGAAACAAAATTCAAATGACCAAATTAGCAAAAAAACAGACCAAAATGCAAAATATTAAGGGTAGAGGGGCGACCTTTTTGGAAATTTTGACTTGAGCAAAGATTGTGAGATAACGAAACATTGTAAAAAATAAATCAAAAATTTAATGCTTTAACAATTTTTAGTCAACAAAAATACTTTATTATTATTTTGACATCACCAGTTAGAGCTAGAGAGCAATTTTTCAAAAAACGCAAGTGCTTTCTTCTGATGGATTTTTGATCACGATAAGACCTCTTCGAAAAACATTTCTCAAATTGAATTTTTTTTGACCATATTCTTTAGCATGACGAAAAACCCCCGAATCAGCAAAAATTTTTTCAAAACGTCAATTAACCTCCTCACACCCAGAAACAAGAACTTCGCCTGACATCCAAAAGCCTATCTGAAGGTACTACTTAGAGCGCTTATCACGGGAAAACTGGGAAAGATATCAGTTTACTTATTTTTCACTGATTAAGATCAAAGATAGAATTAAGTTGATAATAAATTACATTTGTAAATTTCGAAGTCTGTTAACTCGATAACTGCGAGAGAAAAGAGAGGTTTACTGATCTTATATTTCTTGGAAAACCATTCGTTTTTTACAATGACATATAATAATTGAAATATGATATCTTAATTGCTTACAAAACAATTATTTATATCGCCGCGCGTCAAAATTTATGCAGCAAAATTTTGAAAAATATTTTTTTTTCATTATTTTGAGTTTCATAAAAATCACTTGTGAAAAAAATTATTCTTCGTATAGAGACTGCAGAAAAAACAAACTTTTATCAAACGAATCCGTCAATACTTTCTTAAAAACTGACTTGCTCGGAATTTTGATTTCATGTATCGTTTTTACACAATTTATTTTTGAAGAAATTCTGGCGAAAATCCTAAAAAAACTAGGAATAAATATTCTTGGAACGGCTTATCGTATGAAATTTTCAACAATATTTTTGGAAATGAAATTGCAGACTCTATGACGCATTTGAATTGTAGGTCTGTAACGATGTTATTTCTGCGCCGTTTTGGCCCCCGAAATTGTTTTTGCCTTCAGATAGTCGAAGCGTGTGAGGGGGTTACAAATTGTCAGCAACTGCTTGAGAATGAGAAAAAAGTTTATGAAATTGCCTATAATTGAAGTGGAAATTTATTTCGTAAAAATCAGAAGTTTTTCATAATGCTGGACAAGTGTATAACAAAAATTAATTTTCACTTAAATAAAACAAAGACTTTGTTACAATTTCAAGATGAAACATGTTTTATTACAGTTAAATTGTTATAAATTACATTTCAAGCTAGATTCATCAAAACCCTTATTCATCTTGAGGCATTCCGACGATGGCTTCAATAATTTTGAAATTCTGTTATCTGAACAAGGATGTCACAGCATATTGTGTAGCAGATTAAATAATGCCAAAAATTTACATAATTTTGGCATTTGCTTGTTACATATCGACGTCACGTCAATTTTTATCTTGTTTTCAATTATTATGGATTATAACGTATTTTGAAAAGGTCGAGTTTTTGACCAATAAGAAACCTAACTTTTGTCGAAACTTATAAACATTTTTTTCTCTCAAAGTTCTCAGCAACATATACTTTTCCGTAAATTCATAAGAATTATTGAACTTAAATGTCCAATTTGCTGTAACATCCTAATCTGAACAACGAAAAACACAGCAATCTCCTTCATCTTTCAATGCATTTTCTTCCATCATTTCAAAATCGGATGTATAGCATTGGTAATTGTTGAAAAAGACATCTGATACTGCTTCCGCGCCACAAATAAATCTACTGATTTCTCTGACGGCCCCCATAATATCAAACTCACCACTTGATTGGGTCTTAGAATCCTCATGAGTTCTGAAATATTCATTAACTTTTCCTACTAAATATTGAGTTTTCGAAGTTTTCCCTCGGACGTTTTTTATGAAAATTTTTGACGGACAATATTTATTTATTATTTAAATAATAAATAAATGCTTAAAGTTAAGTGAGATCCTTTTAATTCGGAAAGGGAATATTGATAAGTGACCGAAAATTTTTAATTGAGATTTTCACCACTAGAAAAAATAACAAAAATTTGCCTAATCCAGAAAAAAATTAAACGATTAAAATTTACCCACTCAGTTAGAATGTAAAATTTGTTTACAACTTTGTTGCGGCGAGAAGTAATATTATAAGATTTTTTTATTCTTGTTGTATATTAATTTCGAATTTTTCATTCATCATCTTCATTCATTTACCGATAAAATAAGGTCGCCCATTTTGTGTCAAAAACACATGTTTTCAACTTTTTCTCTAGAACATATTGTCAGACTGCATATTTTTTGTTTCTGTTTTATACTATATTATACCGTACTGATGATGAATGAAAAATTCGAAATTAATATACAACAAGAATAAAAAAATCTTATCAGTTAGAATGGACATTATTTTGCATAAATCAACAAAAAAATCCCAGGGAATGTATCATATCCATATCCCTTTATCAACTTTTGATTAATATAATAGATGTAGGCTGAAAAGAAAAGAAATCGGCCTCATGAGTGGCTAGAAGGGGTCTTAGGTGTGTCAGGATTGGCTTCCTCAACCCACATCTATCAGATTAATCAAAAGGTGATAAAGGGATATATTATATATATCATATATATTCATTACGTTATGCCCAGTCCACTAGCTACTTGGATAAATGGATGAACAGTACTCGAGACGAACATCCTTTCATAAATTGGTTTATGCTGCGGTTGTGATCTGAAGCGGGGGTGGTCAACGCAAAATTGACAAAAAAGTAATTTGGTAGTGGGTTTCACGCTAAATATAAAATTTTTTCGTCGGGAATTATACTCGAAAATCTTTTATTTGAAAAATTGAAAGTCTTTCTCCTTCCTTAGTTTTTAAGGTGTCGAGTTAATTCAAAAATAATACAGTTAGGTTATCGGAAGCACTTTTGAAAATAATTTTAAATAGTTTATTGACTCAGAATTTCATGAATTTAGAAAATATCACTGATTTATTTTGAGAAAATATAAAGTTTTGAAGAATTCAGGAATTACGCTAACTTAGTGAGCCCATTTTACATAATTTTACTAATTTGCGTTGACCACCCCCTTAAATTTAATTTATTCGTTCCATCACGCAAAATAATTCCAATCACTTCTGAATTTTCTCCTAAATGTTCAGCGGTTTTCTCTATTGTAGCTTTGTATGCAGCAGGATTATTTTTGATGTTCCTTGGGTTTCGAACAGCAATATTCATCTATTTTGGATTTATTGAAGATTATAAACAAAAAGAGTGAAAATAAGATAATTAAAACTTTCCAACGATTTCATGTATTATTAAATTTAAAAATATTTTGGTTATTATCAGTCGAACCACATGCTGGTTTTTGCTTGCTTTTATTTACTATTAAATCCTTAAACGGGATACTAACACCAATTCAAAACCCCGAATCGCAGAATGAGCCGATTTCATTGGCTCAAATTTGTGCAGCCACCAAATTAAATTCTTGTATTACGCATTATCAAATAGTCGCAATCTGTCGGTGAAGGGCCCCTTATCAATATCTTATATGACGGAAGACTGGCGGATAATAGTTCCAAAGGGCGGCAAGGGATTAAAAGGAGTTAATGTTTTTTGCTTGGGTCCTGACTTTTTGTGTCGCTAGATCAAAATGAAATTTTTGTGGCAAGGGATTAAAGGTGATTAGTGTTTTTGCTTACCTACTAGGTAGGTTCAAACTTTTGTGTCACGTGATCAAAATAGAGTTTTTGGTCAGCGTGGTAGAGCGGGAGCAACCAGTTTTGTCAAAATTTGATAAGTATTTTCTATTTCTCAACTCAAAAAAATTCAAAAATAAGGGAAAAGCTTAATCCAAACTGAATTAAAATTTAATAAGAACATTTCTGTCTATTCGAAAGTATGAAATTTGGTATTGAATTATGATGTTGCTACAGAAATTCATTAGCAGATCTTAATATTACATAAATAAATTTAAAAGCGGAAGTTTTTGAATACGTTTTCATTTGAGAGTTTGGATTTTAAATTCAAATTTCTGAGTTTGGAGTTAAGCTGTTTGACAGTACAAATTATAAGTTCGGGATTCAGCTTAATGGTGCATATTTTTGCGGTTTTGTGAACTTTGAGACGGCAGGGATTGTACCGATCATCACGAACACTTTTTTTCAATTTTACAGCTTAATTAATTTTTAATTCAGTTTGGATTAAACTTTTTTCTTATTTTTGGATTTTTTTTGAGTTGAGAAATAAAAAAGACTTATCAAATTTTGACAGAACTCGTTGCTCCCGCTCTACCACGGTGACCAAAAACTCCATTTTGATCACGTGACACAAAAAATGAGGACCCAAGCAGAAAACACTAACCCCTCTTAATCCCTTGCCGCCCAATCTAAAAATGTTTGTGCTTCTCATATAATTATTCTGAACCCGAAAAATCACAGAAATTTTACATCTATGAATGTCGCCAAAAATATCGGAATTCTCTTGGAGTTCTAGATTTATACTAATACAATTATGAATTTGACAAGTTTTGTTGAAGTCAAAAATTTCAAAAAATGATTTTATATAAGCCCTTACTGTACCATTACATTATCAAATGCATAACGATCGTTATGGTCTGCAGAAAACTGTGCTGGAGATTCCCATATTTTTTCAGTCTTAACTTTGTCTCTGATCGAATTATAGCCATAAATTCGAATACGATTCTTCCCTGTATGCATGCTACTCTCAGTCGTGAGAAATCTGAAATTTTCCAAAACTTCGTTTATAATAATGGAATAGTGATTTAAGTTATTCTTTTTTATGTTCATCGAAGTATCAATGTAGAAATTAATATTAATTGGTTTCGCCATATCACAAATAGGTACAAATCGTGGAGCACTATCAAATGGTGAAAATTTTGGGTTGAGTTGTCTGGCCTATAATGGTATGAATGCCATTAAGGGGGTACCAGTCGCTGGAATTTAATTTTCTTGATAAAATATTAGCCAAAAGGTCTTTTAAAATACTAGCCATAGATATTGTAGAACTATTTTTAAGCTTGTGCAAATTAAATCTTAATTTTTTTTTGTAAGAATGGACTTCTTCAGACATAAGCGAGACAAGAGGAGCTAAGTCAAAATGGTGGACTATATCCTCGCAGTATTAACGTCGAAATTAGCCGAAATTTTACATACGTTGTGAAAAGTGGTAGGCCAAAGTTTATCTCGAGCAGATTTTAAAATTTTGCTATATTTTCTCTAGAATATTGAAGAAACTACCATTTTTTGCAATTATTTGTCGGGAAAACTATTTCCTAGCAAAATTTGAAAATTTATTCAGGTTTTGTTTGATAAAAACCACTGAACCGCTGATCAAAAAATTGACTTACGTCATGATCATATTTTGAAGTTTGAGTTGTTTAATTGTAGCGTTATTTTTTATTTTTTTTTTAAATACATAATTTTTTTTGTAGATTAGTCTCACTGATAACGGGTTCACCAGGAGATTGATAGCATTGGAAATGATAAACGCCAATCGAATCAACAGTCGAGGTTTTAAAACTTATGCTAGTACTTCTTTTCAGTTTGTATAAAATATGATTTTTTGTTAATCTTATCTATTCAGTTTATATAATCTTTATCTGCCTAGGTTAGAGCCGTACGAACCTCCCCTTTAATTATTATCTTCTCTTTTCAACCTCACTACCTCGGTTTTCTTTCCCTGTCTTTTTTCCAAATTTTCGTTTCCTTCACTCATCGAGAATGAAAACGGGGGGGAACCGTTCCCTGTGAATGTTCCCTTCCCGTTTCTTGGCCAGCCCTCAAATCTCAAAATTCACTTCAACAATTTTTAGAAAATTCTCTTAGAAAAATAAAGTCTTTTATTGAAAAAAGTTTCACCGTTATCTTTGACACGCATTGTTATCTTTATTTTTGCAAATTGAATTCGTCACATAATTCCTTGTTTCATCAATTGCACTTTCTGTTTTGAGAGGAACAATTTCCCCATATTTTTTTTTATAATTGCTATGAATTTTATCAAGCTTATTCTCTGTTTCTGCCAAGACAAATGTATAAACATCTTCTAAAGAGTTATCTCCAAGGCCTCTTTCTCCTAGACCAATTCTCTGATCAGTTTCTTCTTTCTAAAAACAATGATTTCATTTCATGTAATTTGATTAACCATGCCAAAAAGTGCTCACACAAACTGAGTGCCCATTGGCACTGCCCAAGTACACACAAATTGTACGAGCACAACAAAAAATCTTAAAATCACGATATTCCTTAATCTAGAAATAATATTTTGGCTGAAAAAGTGACCGCAGGGCCCCGTAATAGATATATGCCCGTTTTTGTAAATAATTCCTTTTTCACCTCAAAAATTCTCTCAAAAATTAGATTTAGGGTTGAAACTCTCAACTTGAGAGATAATTTGATAAACGATCGACTATCGGTGGAGACGATTAGTCAGATATGCGCTTTGGAATTTCGTCAGTATACGGTATACTGTGTACCGGCTATCAGGGATAGACTGATAGACCAGATATATGTTCAGAATTAAATCTTGTGTTCTCTTTAAAGCGCTGTTTGTCAACCGAGATTGATGCAACTAAGTATCAAATTGCGTATTCAAATTTAACTGTCAATTTCGAAAATTTATATTCAGCGGTTTAAAGTAGCCACCTCTAATAGAGATTCTCTCTAGTGGCTTCGTGGGTCAAAAAACGCCAAATTTGTAAAATTTGTGTGTAAAGTTTAAATGCGATAACATTGTGTTTGAATGAGATATTTTTTAAATAAAATTTTACTGACCATATTCATAAATCTCTGTCCATTTGTGAAAAGTACTATCAAAGTTTCTCTCTTAGATGTTTCTCGCTGGCTTATAAGACTCTTTAACATCGTTATAGAATGTGTATCATCATGAAAAAAGGCATTGCTTTTCGGCATTTGTTGACGCGAAATTGTTTTAATATGCTTCACCATTTTTTTATATCTATTGGTTTCAGACATTCTATAGTTGACATTTTGATGGTTTTAAGATGATAATCAAGAAAACGTGTAAAAAATTGCAAAGAGACCACCATGGTCAGGGTTGTAAAAGGGATCATCCGCGACCAGATTTTCTATCCGCATCCCGATTTTTTGCCTATCTTTTGCTTAAACCTACGCAAAAAGGGGATTAAAAACCCATGCAAAAGCCATCCCTTTCACAACCCTGACCATGGTAGATAATGGTAGACATTGGTAGTAACCATGATATACCATAACAGTATAAATCATCGAATATTTTTCGAATTTTTCTTTAAAATTTAAAATCAAAGGAAAAATTATAATGCATCATTTTTCAAGTTTTCTTAACGTTTTCGACCAATTCGGTGCAATTTTTTTTTTGACTCAAAGTTTCTTTCTCTTAAACATTTATAGTCTACTTATGACGGTATACACAATCATCAGTCAATATTGTACACAAGGGGCGCTAGAGTGTAAGAAAACAAAATAACGAACATCAAACGAACATTCAAAGAATAAAAAAATCTGAAATTTCGAAAAATCTACTTCCGGTCTGACAAAAATCAAATTATCTAGGATATATATATATAGGATAATAGGCGCGATATAAGTAAAAAACATCTTACAGGGATTAAAAAACAAATTTTTTGAAGTTCTGCGCAAAGTTTGAAGAAAATTGATATAAAAGTAAGATAAAAACATGTTTTCATAGAACAATTCGGTTAAAAACATGTGTTTTCTGTAGTATTTTCAAATTCTAGAACATCTGACAAATTTTTTTACCCAAAAGCTCAAACGTTGATGGTTATCTGTATTCAAAAAAATTCACGTCTTTCTGATGAACCATCTTCTAGAAAATGACGAAAAAACAATTTTTTCAAGGCGGGAAAAAAACCCACGACGCATTAAGGGAGTAGGTGTCGCTTTTTGGTAGCTTTCAATCACGCCTCAGAAAAATTCTAGGGCAGTTGTGAAAAATCTGAGGATACTTGTTTGTAGATTCATTCTTCGTCTAACGATTACACATCTCAAACTCAACATTGTGACATCACACCACCAGGTGGTGAGTATATTCTAGAACACTAAACCGTTTTTTTTAAATTCATCTTCTTTTACACCCCACATACAAAGCGTCTTTAAATTTACACATTGTAGCGGATAAATAAGAACAAAAATACGATGGTTTTGATTTTTCGAATTTTGACCTTTTATTCTCTAGAACCTCACTTGAACGCCGATCTTTCCAATGTTTCGATTTCAAACTCTATTTTCTATCAGACTACCGGTTTTATGCGGGTTAAAGCAAAAAATATTCAAATTTTGAAAATTCTAGATGTTGTTTAAATTGTTTTGAAGAAAATTATTGCCACCATGAGATTCCTTGGGTGACTTTAGTCATAGCCGATATTAATGTATTATAAATTAATTCTATACAGGGCTAAAAAAAACCGACACCTACCCCCGGTAATATTTTCTTTTTTTTTGTCTAAAATTTTTTCAGTGCGCATATTCCCGAAAGCGCCAATATCGCTGAAACGCCAACAATTTGAAGTTTTTATCACAAATTACTTTGATCTATTTATGAATCATAAATGACATCATTTGTCATCGCATTTTGTTAATTCACGTTATTTGGAACACTTGTAAAACTCTCTAGAATTTTAAAAAACTGTTATAACTATTAATAATGACGTCATTACGAACGCCCACACGTTTTTCACTTTTACTATGATGACTCATGCCTCTGAATATCCCAATATCACTAAAAGAGCCCTTTATCGCCTAATTTGTTTGGCAAAAACCTTTCTTCGATATTGCCCCCTATGTATCTGAGTTTTATTCAAATGAAAAAACATTTTTGATGCCTTTCCTGTATTTATCAACTGAGTTTTTATTTCCCGTGTAGATTAACTGTAGGCGCATGCCATCATAAGCATACGCTAATTGCAGAGCTGCAGATTCTAAAACTAATCTATCTTCAAGTGTCACACCAGCATCAATAATTATATCGAGTGATTTAACATCGTTACAATGGACACTTTTGTCAATTCCATTTTCGATATATTTCATTTCAGGTGGGCTGCAGACCAACGGTTGAACTAAAATAAAGGAAAAATTAAATTCAGTGAACACTTGAAAGGGGATAACAATTTGTTCTTGCAAAATAGGCGGAAAAATTGTTTTATAGCTGATTTTGTGTGTGAACAATTAAAAATAATCAATTTTTTGAAAAATGAAAATAATTAATAAATAAACTCTTGTTTGAGTGAATCAATCCAGCTCAATAATTTGAAAGTTTGACGGAAACGGCGCTGTAAATTTTACAATCTGAAAATTGAATTTTCTGTCTCATCTTTGAGTTCTTTATTTATCAACTTTTGTTCAAAATGACCGAAATTATAACATCCGTAGCTGTATCATAAAGCCTGTATCAGACCTCGGCAAGTCAGGAAATTTTTGTGGTCTCTGGCTTGACTTGTACCAAGCCGAGCGACGCCGACCAAGCCACGCCACACTTGCCGAGGGCTGGCCTGTATGATCTGAAATTAAATCATTGGATTTACAACTCAGATTTCTACAAGAAATTCAAAAATGTTCATTTAAATTCTGTAGCATGCTGGAAAGTATTATTTCTTGAAAATAAAGAAAATTTATGAGAATGCGCCTTTATTTCATGTTGCCAGAAAGTTATTGATTAGAAATTCATTATCGTCAAAATAAGAAACAATTTTCCAAATACAAGGTCTCCTATTTTGCGGATTTTAGATTTTTCTGAAATTTAAGCTGATCGCCTTCTGAGTACTACGTTTTTCCGAGAACGTCAGCCTGAGTTTTCTCGTTTACTGCTTTTTTTTATTCTGCAAAAATAAACCAATCAGATGTAGGTATTTCGGATATTGACCAATCACCATCGAGTATTTTGCGGAATAAAAAAACGCAGTAAACAAAAAAACTCAAGCTGTACAAACTTCATAACTAGTGAATTCAGAGAGGAGATACACTTTGATTGAGACCTCGAAAATGGGGCCAAAATACAGTTTTTGATGCTGGAGCCAAATTTTAAATTTTCACCGAAACTCACCTAGTTGATCTCCGCACGTTTTTGTCAGATAATTTATGTCTAAAATCACTGTTATGTGAAAATTCAAGGAAGAGATATATTTATAAAAAAACATTAGTTTGGTTAAGCCATCTGCGACCTTTGAACTTTTTTAAGATGCAAAATTTTTGTTTATTAGAAGGAAATAGTATTCGGCCGAATGATTTTTGCTACTTCACCAATTTTCCATTTGAATCACAATTTCCAGCTTTTTAGCGACGACCACCCCCTGAAAATATTGCGGATTTACTTTTTACTAACTTTGATCGATAAAATCTTCGTTCTCTAGCGTGATATATTGATTAACTTTATCCGCAATAACATCCCGCAACTTTAAATTTCCTTCGAGATCATCTTTGTCAGAAGATTTGATCATATAGAGTTTTAACCATTTAGTATTGTCTTGAATAAAATTAAAGCTATCCATCATATCCAGCCTTGTGTTTTCTTGCACATCTGCAACCCCCTTAAAATGCAAAACTATATTTAATTTCTTGAAATTGTAGATAATTTTCAAAAAATTTAGCCAGATATTTTTTCTCGACCAAAGTTACTCTCAGTAGTAAATAGAGTGTTCACAACGTTTACATTTCGGCTTTTGAAGGACTTCTCCGATCGAGTTCTTTAGTAGCTCAAAATGATCACATATAAGAAGAAAAAATTGGTTCGAATCGGACAATTTTCTTACTTTTGTTGAAAAAAGGTCCGATGTGCTGGAATTTGTTTTTGTTCCGATTCGGACCATTTGTTTAATTTTTCTCTGTGGGGTCATTTTGAGCTATCTCGAAACTCAATCAGATGAAAAGTCAAAATGTAACGGAGTGGACCAGGCTAGAAAAAGAGAAGGGAAGAAAAGGGGAAGGGAACGTTCCCCTCTTCCCTTTCCCTGGAAGAAATTGAAACGGAAATTCAGAGAAGCTAAGGGGAAGGGAAGGAAAGAAAATTGAGGGTTCGGGGAAAAGGGAAGGAGTTATCCAAAAAAAGGTTCAAATATTTTTTTAATAGATTTTAACGATAAAATTATGAAGATATGAACAATACATCAAAAATTAACTAAATTATTATCAACATTGATTCAAAAAGTTTGGGATTAAAAATATCTAAATTATCAAAAGTATAAAAACTTGAAATCAATCAAAAATTTGTTAATTTTGATCATAAATTAAGTAAGAAAAATGCATCTTTTGTCAAAAAAAATCAATCCGAAAATATAAATTGTTGTCAAAATATTGTAAAATTTTTTTAAGTAATTTAGAATTTGCCTTCAAATTTGAAAATTATAAATTCAGACATTAAGAAGAAATTTTCCAATTAAATTTTCTTCGAATCCTTAATTCAAACAACTTTCAATAAATTAAAAGTTAAATTATAAAAATGAATTTTTCTATGAAAAAATTAAGTCAAAAATAAAAAAAATTTGGAATTTGTGAATTTGGAATTTTTTCATATAATTAAGATTGTTTTCAAAAGTTCGAAAACCTTGAACATTTTGATTTTTTAAGGTTGGAATTCAGAGAAACGAGGGAAGAAGGAAACGACAGCTAGGAGAAGGGAAGGGTAGACTCTACCCGGTAGAGGGGAACTAAAAAGCCTGGGGAACGTTCCCTTTTTAGCCTGGTGTGGACACGTTATTTACTACTGAGAAGTACTTTAATTGGCAAAGGAATCCTTTCAAAGGATACCGAATGTGTTTTAGCTTTTGGGGTTTTCTCCGGGGAGATTGAAACGCCCCTTAAATAAACTAACCAAGTCGCGCTCTGATTGGTTAAGCGTGAATCTCCTCGGGGAACACCCCAAAAGCTAAAACACATTGGGTATAAGGCCGTATCAAAAAGTCGTTGGTAGTTTTCGCAATTGATATCACCGAGATTTACCTCCATTAGTAAAAATACACTTTTCATTCTCGTTTCATTTTCATTTACGTTTTTTGAAATAAAAATATTATACTCTTCTTCGGAAGGCCCTTCTGGCAATGATATAGTCGTCGTTTCAACCGTCGCTTGAACCGGCAATGCAGGACCTGATATTGGGTACTAATAAGAAACTTCACAAATACAATGAATACTAGTTATGACCGTCAGCTTCTAGAGTAGGCCATCCGACACAAAATATTGAGGCCATTCAAATCTGTTTTTTTATTTTGAACATAGTGGTTGACCACTTTGTTTCCGAAAAAAGAAGTTAGGCTGAAGATTTGAAATGGTACTGAACTGGCCCCTAAATACGATTGGAGATAGTCTCACCGCTTTTTATGCCGGTTATCTAGATGGCGTCAAAGTTTAAATGGAGGTACGAATTAACAATGCGCGAAACTAAAGTGCTGGTTTTTACTCAAAAACTTAAATACAGTGGATAACCTTAAAATTTTAAAAATATAGCATCAATTTGTAAGAAATTACAGCTGAAATGAGGCCTTCCAGAAATAGATACAATTTTCAAAATATTTACAAAATTATTATAAAAAAAATAATTGAAACTATAAATTAGATAAATAATATAATTTATATAACTTTTCCTAATTGAGTCAGGTTGCTTCGACCCGACCTGCGTTCCGGATCGAAAATTTTGACCCGTCGACCCGGAAAAATCCGATTCTGGAAAAACACCGTCTTATATTTGGTTAATCGACCGCATAGCAGTGTGCAATTGGCACCCTAATCATAATAATCGTAAATGTAAGGTTCATCATTTTGCATGCTATTGTTATTGCTTCCATAATTATAGTCATAGCTGGTATAAAAATCATCATCACTGTTTTTGGCATTGATGTTGTCATTAGCAAACTCAAATGCCCCTTGAAAAGAATTATAATCTGATAAGAGCGCCACCACTGGAACCATAAACACATCAATTTCGTAGTTATTTGAAACACCATGATTTTCCAATTTATTCAATTCTAGAATGAAATCTATCTTTTAGTGAATAAAAAAATTGAAATTTTTATAATAGTACTACGAGTAGTAAGAGTGTTGTTAGCGTTCATTTATATGAATTTTTTGTCACTTTAAGTATCATCTTAACTTATAGTATTTTAGAAATTGACGGTCATATTGGTCGCAACCTTTTTTGTTTCACTTTATAGTGATCCTTTGAAATTCTGAGATATGAAATTTTATATTTGAAATTTTGGAAATTTGAATTTTAAGTTATTCTTTGAAGAAATATTGGCTCTAGCATGGTGTCAAAAAAGTATCCAAAAGTTTCTTCTAATAATAAATAAAACAAATTGGGCTAACCTAGTCCACGATAACCCACAATACATGTATATCATGCAAAATATATCAGTTGGAGATTAAATACATTTTAAGGGGGTAGGTGTCGCTTTTTGGTACCTTTCAATCACGCCTCAGAACAATTTTAGGGCAGTTGTTAAAAATCTGAGGATACTCGTTTGTAGATCAATCCTTCGTCTAACGATCACACATCTCAAAGTAAACATTGTTACATCACACCTGACTTTGACTTGTTACATCATATTGACTTTGATAATTCAAATTTAGGTTAATTATGAGTCGAAACATGCGAAAAAGGTCGCCTCTCTATCCCTTTATTAATTTTTAAGGGGGTACATGAATTGAGGCTCAAAGTTTGAACGGAAAATTTTCACAATTTTATTTTAATTGTGTTTATTCTGAAAATATGAATAACTTGAAATAAGCTGGGTGTTGTGGTTGATAATGTTAACATGATTTAAGGGGGGACTGGTCGCTGGTTTTATGAGGCCTTAGGGGCAAAATGGTTCCAAATAGAATTTTTGTCTCACCGAACAAATAAAAACTATATTTTAAACGTCTTGAACGAATAGACGAACAAAAAATTATCGTCTTTCGAACTTAATTGTCAAACGCATAGTTTCATCTTAGTAATGACTAAGTTAGTATGGAAATATAGAATTTCGCCACAAGGAAGCAAAAATGACAGTTAAAATTTTCTAGAAAAATCGTTCAAAGTAATTTATTTTATCCTAATGTTTCGATTTTCTGTTAACTCCCGTAGTGCCGATCAATCTCAGACTCGTGTAGTGTCTTTGCACCATCCCGTGTGTGCATTTGAATCAAGCATATAACGACGATTCATTATCAACATATATTTTTTCTATGATAATAATCATTAAACAAAGAATTTTCTACTTGTCCTATAAAACAATTTTGAAAAAATTTATAAAAAGTATCAATGTGAATAGAAAATTGAAAAACTCTTCATTTTCGCCGATTCTGACAACAAGTGCATAAATTAACACGAATTTTAGGGTTATTTGACATTTAAAATTTGAAAATATTAAACCGTCAACCAATTTGGTATGTAATCTGCAAAAAAATTGAAATGTTTTAAAACAAAATCTCTCTAGTAAAATGACTCTTAAAATTTTGTGTGACGATTTATTTCTCTATTCTTTCTGTGCCTACGCATTCATATGTTATCCCTTATTCGGAAGTTTGGATTCTAGAAATGCTCTATTAAACCGGAGACCAATTAAAATGCAATAAAAGTCTCAGAAATTCGTGACGATCTTTAAGGGGTCTTCCACGTGATTTGAGTACTTTTTGAAAAAACATAGTACAAGTAATTTGATAAAGTACTCAATTACGTCAAAAAATTTCAGGTCACTTCAACGTTTTAAAGGACTTTTTTCAATTACACCAAAGTCCGAATAAAATCACGTGACGAAATAATCAAAATTAGGTTCCAAGCAAATATGTTTGAGTGACAAAATATTGGAGACGAGGGTTCTGTATTAATTTTGTCTCAAGAGGGGGGCCAAAATTCCGAAGACCACGTTGAACCAAGACACAAAAAAAAGATGGCACAAAAATCACTCAACAAGTCAATCCTAAGGGGAATTAAGAAATTGTTTAGTCAAGCGTAGGGAACAAGGATCGAACATAGAGGTATAAGAGGATATAAATGCTCCAAAATGACCTGGGGTGATAACAAAATGCACTACAGACCAAATCATCAAACCAAAATTTTTTCGAAATTTTGGCGTTTTATCGGTTTTTTTTAAAGTATTTTTTTCAAAATGAACTAACGTAAAATAAAATACGTTTGCTTCAATTTAACCACTGAAACTTCAGAATATCACCTTGACGTAGGCCAACTTTCTGATCAGTGTTTCAGTAGCTTTCTTTTGAGCCTACTTACAAAAAAATCGAAGCACATTTTTTTTCAAAATTTTCTCGTGGGTTCTTAAAAAATTCATATTTTGAGTTGAAGGTCGAAATTCAAAAAAATAACCAAATGTATTGTTCGTATTTGTATGAGCTAGCTAACAAAAAAAAATAAATGAAAATGAAAAAAAATTCCTAGGAGAAGATAGAGCAAAATTGAAAATTTTGACCAAGATTAAGTTTGGCCTACCACTTTCACAAGTTATGTCAAAATTTCAGATAAATTCGAAATAAAACGTGGGAGGAGATAGTTTTACTATTTTAACTTGAGTCCTTTTGTGTTGCTTATGTGTCAGGGAGTGTGTGCATACAAAAAAATATTGACATATTTCTCACGTAAGCTAAAGGCTAGATCTACAAACTGGCAAATCTCAATTAAATCCTTCAAGCCCGAGTTGGCCAAGATTGAATCGAGAAAATTGAATTCCAGCGACCAGTACCCCCTAAAGGGCCAATTTTTCTTGTCGATTATTATTTTTCTTTTTGGCCCGAAAACACTTCACTGTTTTCGCGGCATCCATATTTTATCGCTTTGTCGGAATGTCAAATGAATAACATTTTACTTTTTCGGGATTTTATTCCTCGAATCATCCCCACAATTTAGCCTGACCCATTAACAATAAAATTTAAAAATAATTTTCTTGACTTGAAAACTCACGGAGAAGACTTTTTAAGAGAAAATACCAATCTATTCTTTTTAAGATATTCACTCTCAGAAAACTCAAAATCGTCTTTTTTCATGACGGGTAGATTTCTTAACGAGAAATTAGACAGTTAAAAATTCACTCTATTATCGCATGAGTGGTAAAGTTAAAATCTTTAAAGTTCGAAAATAAAAGTGAATTTAAAATTATTGGGATAATTTAATTTTTTTCTCGTTCCTTGTTTTTATGCAATATGAGTTTGGGTATTGGTTCCTCAGCATCCATTGAATGATCAATAAGGGTGATTTTATGATCGTCAGAAAGCAAGCAAACTAATTGTTCAATTTGTTTTCTCATATTTTGTGTCAGCTCGGTCACTATTACGATATCTCCGATATCGTTCAATTTACATTTTGAGACAGTATCGCAACTAGAGAAAAAATATTTCTTACAAAATTAAAAAAAACGCCTTAAAATTTCAAAACAAATTTTTAACAATTAGGTGGATTAACGTTCTCTTGGCCAAAAATACCTTAATTCTCTCCGGTTTGTTGGCAGTGGAATTTCTTCAGTTGTCGATGTCGTTGTTGTAGTTGTTGTTGTCGTTGTTACTGGAGTAGGGCAAGGTTTCAAATTTGAATGTTTGCGGTTATAACCCGTCATCGGAAATGATGAAAAATTTAATTTTAACATTTGCAATTCATAGAAATTTGGAGTAATGACTTGATTTGTCGCTTCATCTATACAAACATCACTATTCCGACCTCCAATTTTTTTGTCTCTTGAAATCGGCATGAAATGAATATTCGGGTATGATTTTTGTTGGAAACTGGCTGGAAATTTTGAAAGCGTGTTGAGTTTATTTACGTTCAGTGGATTAGTTGAAACATCGCTGAAAGTAATCACCTTTCGAGGTTTTCCTACTTTTTGTAGTTTTGCAAAAGGTTGTTCTGCTCTTGCAAACCCTTTCTGGGTTTAAATTTGTAAAATAAATACTTATTAGGAGTCCGAGCGGATGTTCAGTTGAGGCGTAGGCGGAGAGAGTAAGTAATACCATCTACGATAATAGTGATACGTTCAGGATAACCTACGCAACATCTTAAACACAATTTAATGGTTACATATTTGGAGAAAGGAGATCTCTAGACTAGGGTGGGAAATGCGATTTAGTTTTATTGCATCTTTTCAACGTTTCATACTCAAACGATAAGCATAAAGATTTTGAACGCGAAACCAAAAAAACATTTGGCAAAACAGCAACGGAAGCGTTTAAAAATCGATTTTGAGTTTTTTACTGAATTTCTAGATGAATTTCTGCAACTTTTCTTTAATAATTTTTTACTTATTGCATTTTCAACATATAGGCCCTAGACCTTTCATTGAAAGTTCGCATTTCACCACTGAGGACATCGGAAATAACGGCGTTGACCGATAAGGGCGTTTAAAATTGGTTCAACGCGCACGAGAACCGGCAAGCTAGAGATTTTATTTTTCCACATAATAATACAGAATTTCTTCAAAAAACACAAAGGATGGAAACCTCTCGATTGACAAATGTCATTTTATAGAATTTGACGTGTAGTTAACCCGTAATATAAAATTCCACTTAAAAAGCACTGAAATTTCATTATAAAAAAATGTACCTGGCGATATTTTTAGAAATTTAACTGCAGATAGCAAAAATCGGTGATTGACGGATGTATTTTATTTCACGCAAAATTTCTCAGATTTTTCTTAATAATCTACACATTCGGTATACTGTAATACAGTAACTGTATACAAGATATTTTTCTATTCAATATACAAAAATATAAACCCTTTCCTTTCCCATTGTCATTTGCAGCGTTTACTTTTTCTAAAACTTTGTTTGCATCCTTATATGGTTTTCTCAAAACTCGCTGTATGGTGTTTCTTAATTCCCTGTCATTCACATTTTTTCTGACTCTATTCTTGTCATCCCAAACATTGTAGATCGTTTCAGATTCTTCGTCATTCTTTCTTTAATAAATATTCATAAGTGAAAATAAATAAAGTTCAAACCCAGAAAAGTGGGCATTTTTGTACAGAGTTCTTCAAAAATGTACAACGACTTTTTTTCTCTTGCATATTGCTCATCAAGGGGGACGTGGTTCCCTAAGGGGGTTCTACATATCAATTTGCATGCACAAATGAAGTGTCTTTGTTTGATAAATTTGACAAACAACATATTATTTTTGAGTAAATCGGGTCTGATAAATCGATTGCGACTAATATAAATTCGCTATTTCGACGTTAAAGTGTATTTTTGAACAAAAATTCCCGAATTACAAAAATCGATATAAAAATGTAATAAAAATGGCAAAATAAATTCATCGTGAAAAACTAACCAAGAAAAATATGTTTTAAAACATATATCTTCTTTATAGAGAAAAATGGGCTTTTTATTATTTGTTATGAAATAAACACACCAGTTTAACTTGAAAGACGCTGCCCGCCGCATTTGTGATCGAGAGGGATTAAGATCAAAAATTGAAAATTGTTCAGAATAACTTTGTTGCATTTATTGCATAGAATCTTTTCATACTCGAAATTCGTTTTGTCCAAATATATTTAACGAGTTATTCGAACGTTTACGAAAACCGTTTTTTTCGGTTTTACGAAAAACTTTAACGTAAATTTCAAATTATTCCACAAGAACTTTGTGACAACATTTCTTCTCTTTCTTTTTCTGAAAAATTTGGATAATTCACATATCACTTCCAAAAGTTATTCGCTGCTTGGGAAAAATTAAGAGTGTGTTAAACCATTTTCGTAACATGTGTTACGAGTTATGTACTGATTTAAAAATAATTGTATATAATTTAATTCACTTTTTACGTTTGAACATTCCGTTAAAAAGTAGTGATATTTACTCAGCAATTACAACAATTGACATTTCCCCTTAGGAAGTAAATTGTTAAATTCTGGTTTGGTCTAGTACATTGGTTCTACTTAACGTACATAATGTACTAGACCAAAATAGAACCCCCTTAATTGACATATTCCCGATGACAAACTAGCCAAGCAAGGATTTTAAGATACAATTTCTGGAACAAGCCTTCAGCTTGCGAGAAAAATATGCAAACATTTTTGGTAAGAATACACTCCCAGATATGTAACGTTCAAAAGACTACCTGTCCTTTGATTTTTTCAAGCTAATAAACATGATATATGGATATAAATATTGTCGAAATCAAAATTAAAACGATCATTGAATACTTAGTCAAAATAAAGATTCTGATTGGTTTTAATTTAACCCTTGGAATCACAGAGCCGATATATCGGCTCAAGCCTACCTAAACCCTTTTAAAATGGCCAAAATAAATGTCACAGAATTGTTTCTTCCGAATACATTATAAGAATTTTGCGGTGATTCCAAAAAAATACTCATTTTTTTTGGATATTTGGTTCGAAATATTACGGGGAGTTGATTTTTTGAGATATTTCGCCGAAGTTTTACTCCGGAAAAATTATTTCGAAACTAGACACCAAATACAATGTGAGATGAGCCCGTTTTTAGTAAATTTTTTGTGCATGCAAAACCCTAAACTTCACATTCAAATTCATTCGTATCTTGGGACAGATATTTTTTTGGGAAGTGGTTTTTCAGAATTATCGATTTAAGTAATCCATGAAAAAAATTATTTATTATAAAAATTAATGAAATCAATTAAAAATTGTTCACGCTGTCACTTTATAACTATATCAACTCAAAAATAATAATAAAAAGTGTATTAATCTGCTTTCGTTTGAAAAAATAGCCATTTTCCATAGAAATTCGTGATTTTTTCATCATTTTATTTTACTTTTTTAAAAAATAACTTTTGATTGATGATATATAGATCTAATCGAATTACAGTGTAACGTAAGGCAGATACTTGTGCGTTGGTACCCATAAAAATAAAATTTGTGAAGACTACGATGGGCANTGCTACACCTTGGTTTTCCAGCTATATTTTCTAGAACTAAAAATCAAAATTCTAGAATTTTAATTGATTGATGCAAAAATATAACTTTTCAACTTCCTATTGCAAAAGTAATTGGAGCTTCAACTACTTTTAGTTTTCTGTAAACAACGTCCAAAGTAGAGGCGATATATCGGCTCTGGTGCCTTTGCGGAATTTTTTTTTCTGTGATTCAAGGGTTAATGAATTATACGTTTATAATTTTCTCAGAAATTGGCCATTTATTGAAAGTACCTTAAATTTATCAAGAAATCCCTGATTTCGTCTGCTCGAACTTTTGGTTTTGTCGTCTCTAATGCTGTGACCACGATATCAATTTCATTGACTTGTTTCGGAACTGTGAATGTTTTCAAACCCGTAATTTCACAAATTGCTTTTCGAATTTTGAATAAACTAGATTGTCTTGTGCTTGCGTCAAAATCATCAAGTTTAATAATGATGCCATTGGAACTTTCGTTAATATAGTCCTCAAAATCGGCCTTAGCCTCTGAGTCAGAAACTGAATCTGAAACTCCGCACTGGACACCTATTCGGGGTAAAAATATGAAAAGTGCTAATTCCGAGAATTTAGATAACTGGACAACTGATAAAGAAAATTTCATTTTTAAATTTAATTCGTATTATTTAAGTGATCGTTGATATTCATGCTGTTATTTTGAAAGTTTTTATATGAAGTTTTAAAGAAACCTGGCTGAAGGAATGATCGAATATTTATCAAATATGCATTACAAGTCTTTATGCAATTCCCAGGACTTATCATATCATCAAAAATCTTAACCTATCGTTGGAAAACTCGTGTCCGAAATGATAAAAACAAATAATAATTAATAATAATTACCCCTTTCCTATGAGGGCTACATTAGCTTTTTTGCTCAAAACTTTTCTAAAATGAGGCTTAGGAGCTCTGTTACTCGCTGCTGGATCTGATTGTTGAATCCAACTAAGGCATTTTTGTCCGATTTGATAAATTATGGCAACATGTTCAACTTGCTCATAATTGATGTTATAATTTGGACATGTCGCCATTTCTCGAGCTGTAAATATGTTTTTCAATTCTCCATTTTCACCAAGATCAACAGAAGAAGCTAAATCATAATTGTCTTCAGATGGATTTTGACCATTGAAAATTGGTATTAATTGTCCAGAAAAATCCTTAGAGTGGATCCATTTGAACTGATCTGTGAAACAGGTATTCATCAAAAAACTTATCTTACAAAAAACTGAAGGTGCATCAGGATTGTAAAAAAAATCATTCCGACCTGATTTTCTATCCCCATCCCCATTTTTTTAATCTTCAGCTAAAACCTAAACAAAAAAAGATGATGAAAAACTCACGGAAAAATCATCATCAGCCTTAGGTGGTTGTAGGGTCTTCAAATTGACAACTTTGGTATTTTGAAACGCGTATTACCAAGCTTTCAAAAGGAATGGCTTTAATTTTGCAGCATACCTGATAAGGTTAACAACGCAACTCAGATGTCCCCAAACGAGAGAAATACTTTGGAGAGACGCAAACTAAAAAACGCTCTCGAGCAACACAAACAAAAAGCTCTTGCTTACAAAAACACCTACACTTTTCAAAACACTTTTCTCTCTAAAAATTCTAACTCCCCCACTGATTACCTTAACTTAATTAATGACATCGAAAAATTAGTTAAAAACTCTGAGCGCAAATCCGACATGTCAAGGAACCAAAAATAAGCCAAATTAATTTCTGAAAAAACACCCTATTACACAAAATCAAAATTTATTAATTTGACTGATGTTCAAGTTCCCGCTGAAATAGAGGCTTTGCTCGAATTAGGCCCTAATAATCTTATTGGAGGTTACGTCAGGAATGAGGGATCTGAGTCTTTTTTGAGTTAAGACGCACTTAATCATAAAATCAAATCTGAGGGCCGTAAAAATGGCATAACTGAACTTTCTCTTGAGAGTTTAAGATGCAACATCACGCTCACTGGTCTTAAACTTAGTAATTGCAACACTAGGGACACAAAAATTTTTGAAGTTAAAAAACGAGAACTCCGATTTGATATTTTTGAGGTGTAATAAATCAAAAAACGTCTGCCTTTTTTATAAAAGAAATTATTAATTGAACAATTTATTAAAAAATGATAGCGATTTTTCGAAAATTGAAAATTTTAACTTATTTAAAACTAAGGACGAATTTAAAATTTTATTGAAAAACACAATCAATCCTAGTCTAGGTAATAGGTCAAAATTATCAATCAAACCTCAGGCTAGTATATCCACTCTATACGGTACAGTTTAGGACCATGAAATTTTTACTCTGGACGTTCAATCATTATTTCCTAATATAAAACAAGCACCAGAACGGTTCAATTTCATTTTAAAATGAAGTCTTTAAGACCCCAAAGTCTATTTTTCGAAAAAACTAAAAAGGCGATGTCCTTCCTCCGCCTACGCGGGCTAAATTTTGGGAATTTTTACATGGGGTCCTCAATAATTTTAACATTTTTGAGTGCCAAATTGGCACGTTTGCCCAGAAAAAATGCGTGAAAAGGGGGTCGCCCCATAGTTCACTTTTTGCTGGCCTTTTCTGAATTCTTGAGAGAAACGTGGTAGCAAAACTTGAGCGACAAGGTCATATCATTAAATGGCTTAGATATGTTGATCGACTGCATTTGTATAGCTAAAAAAGGTTCCTTCAATCATATTTTCCAAAAAATTAATAGATGGGACCAGCGTGTTAAGTTCACTCATGTAATGATGATAGACGAAAAACTAACGTTTTTATCCAGTTGTATTTATTTGGATGGTCACTCCTTTCAATTTTTTCCTTCTAGAAAAAGTGGCCAGGAAACTATTATCACTAATTTCAAAAAAGCGACCATTTCTAAACAGTACTTAGTGAGTAACATTTTCACCATGTTACATCACTCAAAATTCTAGTTCAACCCACGAAATAGTTTTACAAAACATGAAACTCAATCTTAAGCCTATTTTTTCTAAAAAACGCAATATCCCTGAAATTAATCGAGTTCAAACTTTCTTTATTTTTACCAAAACGGTCAAAACCTAAACCACCCGACGTAACTTTCACATTTATTTACCCTATCCTCTAAATCTACGATTTCACATTCGAAGCTAGTTAAAAACATTAAACTCATTTTGCCTAACTTTCACATTCGGTTAGCCTATAAAAGCATACCATTATTCGATCTCTTTTCGGCAGACGCCAAACCACCCAAATCGCATGAAATTGAGACAACCAACTGTTGTTATCATTTTAAATGTCTTTGCCTGAGTTATAACGTAGGTATGGCTGGCAGAATGGTTAAAACTCGAGCTACCAAGCACAGAAACCTTTCTTCAGCTAAGGGCATCTACTATCACATCCACAGTTGTCCCAATTACCTTGCCCGCCTCCACAATTTCAAAAGGGATAATTTCTTACTTGAAATGGGTGTGAGAGCTAGACAGAAACTAAGACACAAATTTTTTATGCAACACTTTAGAGTATTGCAGAAAGGCTTTCGATCTTATTTTGAACGCCGAAAAACTGAGACATTTTTCATTAGAATCCTAAAACCGGATCTCAATGATCAAAATAATCACCGCTATTTCACTCTATTCTGACGTGGCAATTTTTAAAAATCTGACTTAGCCCACTAAATTTAATTTTTCGCAAACCCTAGTCGCTCTAAAGTAATTTCACCATCTGCTTTTTTGCTGTTTTTAGCCTTATATTCTGAACAAATTTCTCCACTCCTGAAGATCGCTAAATAAATAGCGAAACGTTGAAAAACTTTTAGTTTAATGGCTTTTATCCCCGTTTTTATCTATTTTCACCGCGTAAGATAGGAAAAAATTTGGGGTCATGGATGGAAAATCGCCAAAGAAGTAGCTTTTCTGAAAGTCTGTTTATCACTTATACTTTATTCACTAATAACGGAATCAATTCAGTTACAAATTTCGAAAGAAAATAAAATCACGAACTGAGATTACTTCCACAAATTATTTTTTTGTCCGGTGGAAGAAAGGAATCAAACCATTTAAATCAAGTCATTTCTGTGTAAATTTTGTATTGATTTTGTGATTTATATTATCACATTTTAAGATTTATTATACTGTTATATGTAAATTTTCATTTCTTATGATACATATCGATTACGGGGCCTCCTGTGCATTTTTTGCAACTTTTTTAGCTGAAATTTTTATATAATTCGCTCAAACTGAGAACAAATATTTACAGAAAAATAAATCAAAAAAAAATGGTCCGAATCAGACAAAAAGACATTTAGGTAACTTTAGTACGTCGAAATAATAACAAAAGTGATTTCGTAAAGTATTTTTCAAAAATAAAATATTTTTTCTTTCTTTTTTAAATCGCCTTGATGATTTCAAACTTCGAAAAAGTACTTTCTAATTTACATAGAGCTTTTAAAATACCACTTATGAATTTCAAATTGTCTGAATTGTGTATACAGTTTTGAAAAATTTTTTTGAGTCGATTTTAGAAGTGACTCAAAAATGTTTCAAAACTGTTAATATATTTCAGACAATTTGAAATTCATTGCTGGTATTTTCAAAGCTCTACCTAAAATAGATAAGTACTTTTTTGGAGTTTGAAATTGCAGGCGATTAAAAAAGTTATTTTTTGAAAAAAAATACGAAATCACTTTTGTTATTATTAAAAATGACTCAAAAATTTTTTTTCAAAACTGTATTACACAATTCAGACAATTTGAAAGTTCATAAGTGGTATTTTTCAAAGCTCTATGTAAATTAGATTTAAAAATAATATTTTATTTTGAAAAATACTTTCGAAATCACTTTGTTATTATTTCGACGTACTAAAGTTATCTTAATGTCTTTTTGTCTGATTCGGACCATTTTTTTTGATTTATTTTTCTGTAAATATTTGTTCTCACGTTTGAGCGAATTATATAAAATTTCAGCTAAAAAAGTTGCAAAAAATGCACAGGAGGCCCGTAATCGATATGTATCATAGAAATGAAAATTTACATATAACAGTATAATAAATCTTAAAATGTGATAATATAAATCACAAAATCAATACAAAATTTACACAGAAATGACTTGATTAAATTGGTTTGATTCCTTTCCTCCACCGGACAAAAAAATAATTTGTGGGAAGTATCTCATTTCATGATTTTATTTTCTTTCGAAATTGTAACTGAATTGATTCCGTCATTAGTGAATAAAGTATAATGATAAACAGACTTTCAGAAAAGCTACCCTTTGGCGATTTTCCATCCATGACCCAAATTTTTCCCTTATCTTACGCGGTAAAATAGATAAAAACGGGGATAAAAGCCATTAACTAAAAGTTTTTCAACGTTTCGCTATTTATTTAGCATCTTCAGGAGTGGAGAAATTTGTTCAGAAAATATAAGGCTAAAAACAGCAAAAAAAGCAGATGGTGAAATTACTTTAGAGCGACTAGGGTTTGCGGAAAGAATTAAATTTAGTGGGCTAAGTAGATTTTTAAAAAATTGCCCACGTCAGAATAGAGTGAAATAGCGGGTATATTTTGATCATTGAAGATCGGTTTTAGGATTCTAATGAAAAATGTCTCAGTTTTTCGGCGTTCAAAATAAGATCGAAAGCCTTTTCTGCAATACTCTAAAGTGTTGCATAAAAAATTTGTGTCTTAGTTTCTGTCTAGCTCTCACACCCATTTCAAGTAAGAAATTATCTCTTTTGAAATTGTGGAGGCGGCAAGGTAATTGGACAACTGTGGATGTGATAGTAGATGCCCTTTAGCTGAAGAAAGGTTTCTGTGCTTGGTAGCCTCGAGTTTTAACCATTCTGCCAGCCTTTACTACGTCTATAACTCAGCAAAGACATTTAAAATGATAACAACAGTTGGTTGTCTCAATTTCATGCGATTTGGGTGGTTTGGCGTCTGCCGAAAGAGATCGAATAATGGTATGCTTGTTTAATGTTTTTAACTAGCTTTTCGAATGTGAAAATCGATATGATTTAGAGGTATAGGGTAAATATAATGTGAAAGTTACGTCGGGTGGTTTAGGTTTTGGACCTTTTGTAAAAAATTTAAAGAAAGTTTGACTCGATTAATTTCAAGGGATATGCGTTTTTTAGAAAAATAGGCTTAAGATTGAGTTTCATGTTTTGTAAAAAAACTATTTCGTGGGTTGAACTAGAATTTTGAGTGATGTAACATGGTGAAAATGTTACTCACTAAGTACTGTTAGAAATGGTTCGCTTTTTTTGAAATTAGTGATAATAGTTTCCTGGCCACTTTTTCTAGAAGGAAAAAATTGAAAGGAGTGACCATCCAAATAAATACAACTGATAAAAACGTTAGTTTTTTCGTCTATCATCATTACATGAGTGAAACTTAACACGCTGGTCCCATCTATTAAATTTTTTGGAAAATATGATTGAAGGAACCTTTTTTAGCTATACAAATGCAGTCATCAACATATCTAAGCCATTTAATGATATGACCTTGTCGCTCAAGTTTTGCTACCACGGTTTCTCTCAAGAATTCCAGAAAAGGCCAGCAAAAGTGAACTATGGGGCGGACCCCCTTTTCACGCATTTTTTCTGCGGCAAACGTGCCAATTGGCACTCAAAAATGTTTAAAATTATTGGAGGACCCCATGTAAAAATCCCAAAATTTAGCCCGCGTAGGCGGAGGAAGGACATCGCCTTTTTAGTTTTTTCAAAAATAGACTTTGGGGTCTTTAAAGACTTCATTTAAAATGAAATTGACCGTTCTGGTGTTGTTTATATTAGGAAATAATGATTGAACGTCCAGAGTTAAAATTTGATGGTCCCTAAACTGTACCGTATAAGTGGATATACTAGCCTGAGGTTTGATTGATAATTTGACCTATTACCTAGACTAGGATTGATTGTGTTTTTCAATAAATTTTAAATTCGTCCTTAGTTTTAAATAAGTTAAAATTTTCAATTTTCGAAAAATCGCTATCATTTTTTAAATAAATGTTCAATAATTAATTTCTTTTATAAAAAAGCAGATGTTTTTGATTATTACACCTCAAAAATATCAAATCGGGGTTCTTGTTTTTAACTTCAAAAATTTTTTGCTGTCCCTAGTGTTGCAATTTACTAAGTTTAAGACCAGTGAGCGTGATGTTGCATCTTAAAACTCTCAGAGAAAGTTCAGTTATGCCATTTTACGGCCCTCAGATTATCTNACAGTTTTGAAAACATTTTTGAGTCACTTCTAAAATTGTCCCTAAATGAGCGCAAAATATTCCGTCGGGTACCCTCTTAACAAAAACTTATAATTAAACACTTTCAGGAATCTCCAAAAAAATTAAAAATGGTCCGTTTTTTTCTATTTTATTATTCACTAGATATTTGCGCTCAGTTTGAGCTATCTGAGAACTGAACCGAATTATATAAAAATTTTGGAAAAATGCCCAGGAAGCCCTGTAATCGATATAATATGTAATATATTTCAGGAAATTGTAAATTATAGCAAATATTATGATTTTCTTAAAAGGCGTATAATTTTTCTTTTTTCTGTTTGGTAAAATTAAGTACTATTCTACACTTGTAATTATGTAACTATTATTTATTTTCAAAATAAACGAGACTTGTGCACTATACTTGCCTGACTGTTGTTGCCATTCTGTGCCATGAGAATGCAATAAATCTAAATGATAATAATACCATAGCTGTATGGGAAAACATGTAATGCGTCAAAGCGGTCATTCCTTGTAAAACGTCGTTTGTGAAATTAGCCTGCTGTCTCAATGAAGATACGCTGCTGCCGTAATAATCAACCAAAACAGAAAATTTGCTTTTCGGACAAGCAGGTAAAAGAGGTGGATTTTGATCCATTTCTTCTGCAGTACTCTTGGCAGGTTTCTGTACGTTTTGTAGAGGTGGATAGTTCTAAGCGTTAAATTAGTAGTCGTATCAGATGTAAGATAGTCTAAATCGATCTTGAATTAAAGTTTTGTGATTTATTATCTAGGACTACTGATCCCGTAGAAAATCAACCCTCAGCGGTTATCTCTAGAAGTCATTTTCGTTTTTTTTTCATGACATGGTCGACAAACCGGTAAATTAAGTTAACCGCGAGGAAAAAAATTCCTGAAAGTGATATTTTTTAATCTTACTTGAAAATAATTTGATTTTTTCGAAATCAAGCATATAAAAAATAAGAGAAAAATTATATTTACTTTTTTTTGCCCTTTTGGCCACCAAAAGTTATATATTTTTTTCATTGTATTTTCGAATCCGTTTTCAAATAAATTAAATTTTTTTGAAAGAATTAAGAAAATACTTTTATTTTCTGATTTTTCATTTCATGTCTGAACTCCCAGGTTCAAGATTTAAAAAAAAATTTGAGGTCATTGTTTCAAATTTTAAATATCATCAAACGATTCCTAAGTATGATTTTAAATAGCAGACGAATTTTTCAAATATTTTATTAGTTATACTCCCTGTTAAGCCCCCCTGTTTAAGACTTTATTTTTTACCTTTTCATATCTTGAAATTTCACATATTCTCTGTAAAGTGATTGGATAAACGGTGTCTGGTATATGTTCCCAACTTGGTGCATTTAAAACCAAACATGGATTTTCTGAAAGTTGCATCATTTCCTTCGTATTTTCGATGTTAACCCCAATGGATATTACAAATGGAACAAATTGATTATATTTAGGATCTTACAAGCTTTTAGAAATTAACCATGTGAGTCAAATCGAGTATCCTTGCAAAAACCTGTTCCTACCATTCAAAGCAGACCTCGGCACCCACTGGCTTGGTTTGACTGGCTTGGCTTGAGTCATTTTTTTGTCTGGTCAAGCCAATTAAAGCCATCGATCTTTGTTCGTCTGGTCAAGCATAGCCAAGTCAAGCCAGACAAACACCTCTGGCTTGCCGAGGTCTGATTTGAAGAGTTGAAGCTGTTGAAAGCGTTGGAATATAAATATCGGTCGTTTTACATTTTTCTCGGGGGAATAAGACTATGTGTATCAGATGTTGGTGCTCGTTTTTGCTAGGACAATCCATTTGACTATTATCCTGTTCACAGTGAAATAACAAAAAAATCAGAGAGAGATTTCAGTGTGGTGCAGGATAGCAATTTTTAGCGACTGGTTTTTTTTTTCATTCTGCACAGCAGGGGTCGGCACATCTGAAAATTTTTTGGATCGGGGATCGGATCGGTCGCCTTAATTTTTTGTGGATCGGATCGGATCGGTCCGCTCAAATGTTTTTGGGATCGGATCGGGATCGGATCGTTGGCTCCCCAAAAAAACAATGGGCTCGGAATCGGGATCGGATCGGTCAATTTGGATCGGTTTTTCCCTGAAAGAGTCGATTTCCGCACATTGTTAACCGCGAAAATATTTAAAAAGGCTGAAATTTTGCATGGGTACGTTTTTGGTCTAACTTGGCACATCTATTAGTCAAAAAAATTTTCGATAAATTTTGACCCCTAACCACAAAAATATTCTACTCAAAAATCAGGACCCCTGCTGTAGAACTCATGCAATATGCGCGCAGGGGCAGCAGTTTTTTAAAGTCAATTTTTATTAAATTTGAAAACCATACGAAAAGTGCTTTTAGCAAAAAAAGTATCAGTTACTATCAGAAAATAATTTTCCTCAAGTCATATTTTCGTAACTTGTATTTTTTGAAAAATTGCAGTCAGTCTCGTTCGTTAATCAAAATAGAAGGTAGAGAGATAATCCAAATCGAAATAAGGGTTTCCATTCATTCTCGCGAAAAAACAGAAAAAAGTATTTTCAAAAATTTTGAATATTTTCGTCATTTTTTTCAAAATTTAAGATATTGATACCTACTGTAAAACTCATGGGCAATTCGCGCACAGCCGCACAGCTTTTTAAAGAGGATTTCAAAAATTTTGGAACCCTACGAAAAATGCAGTTAGCGAAAAAGTATCAGTTTACTATAAGAATTTTTTTTTTTATTAAGTCAACTCGTAACTTGATTTTTTTGAAAAATTGCAGTTAGTCAAGTTCAGTCAAAGACCAAAATAGAAAGTGAGGGAGATGTACCGAAATCAAAATATGCGTTTCCGATTTTTTCAAAAGCGTCCTTATAAAAGAAAAGACACAGTTAATAATACTGTTTTATTAATGCATGTATACACATTTTTGCCATATTTGCGTTTACCACCCCTCAAGAAGCACGTTGAAATATTTGTGTTGAAAACTGTTTCAAAATTAAACCTAAATTTACAATCGGCTCGTACAAAAATTGGATCGGATCGGGATCGGATCGGTCGCCTTGGAAAAATTGGATCGGATCGGGATCGGATCGGTCGCCTTTGAAAAGATTGGATCGGATCGGGATCGGATCGGTGGCCTTTTAAAAAATTGGATCGGATCGGGATCGGATCGGAAACCGATCCGATCACGATCCGATCCACCGATCCGATTCCGATCCAATTGTGCCGACCCCTGCTGCACAGGATATACGAAAATTCAGTATATCAATATTTTCAAACAATAACCAATTAATTCAATGAAAGTATTTTTTGTGAGAATGTCATACGGAATTTCTCCCCCTTTATATCGGTCGTTAGATCTCTAAAGCTTTTCCTGAATCCCTCCAAAAAGAATTCAAAACGCGTTTGGTGGTGCCGGTGTTTTTGAAACCAGAGTGGAAAAATACTGCCAATCGTTTAGCATTTCTAAAACTTGATCTGGGAAAAATCTTTGGTTTCATGATTTTATTCACGACGTCAATAATTTTCATTTGAGTGTTTGGTCTTTTTCCACGTCGATTTTCATATCTCATTAACCTAAAAATTTAACTTCGATATTTTATACTCAGGATATCATATAATATAATTTATATCCTTTATCCAACCGAAGTCTTTCCTTATTTCGTGTGTAGTACCAACAATGGTCAAATGATATATGACTTATATCACTCTTTCGCATATTTCATATAGCAATTCACAGTAAATTATTTAATACACTGTAAGAAAACGCAGGGAAAAAGTTTGTTTCCTTACTGCGTTTTTTTAATCCCGTGTTTTGATGTCTACCCGCCCGAATAAAAGAAACGCAGTAAACGAGAAAACTCAGGCTGTACACCCACAAATCAGGAAGGACTTTGGTTTGAAAACAGATTTGTCACAGAATATTATATCAAATGTGGTAAACCTTTTTTACACAAATTTATATCACAAATTGTTTAATGTTTAAGAATTGATGGCCGTCAACTCGTTATTAACTCCCGTAGTGTCTTTTGCACCATCCGTGGTGCAATGGCCTTTAACCGCAATTGAGGACCCTTAATCATGTAAAAATTAAAAATTTCAAAGTGATAGATCAA
>SCLH01000709.1:174135-204036 GCA_004367855.1 Oikopleura vanhoeffeni | reverse complement strand
CCCAGAAGATATTTGTCTGCATTTTTCGAAAAAAGTAACAAAATTTTATTGATGATCTTACCGTTATACAAAAGTCATTTTTCGACTTTTATTCTGTTCAATTTCATTAGCGATGTATTAACATAATTTTCTGATTTTGTGAGCATACCTAAATTTGTTAGTTAAAAAAGTTATTGCCGCTCAGATATTTTTAAAAATTTGCTACAATCACTGAGAAAGTCCTCAAAATGGCTGTTTTTTGGTACCCTGAGCGCTAGTTCAATTCATTTGGAGCACAGTGAGCTAATTTTTCGCGGAAAAAGCACTTCTTAAAATTGCGAGCTCATGATTTTATGCGCCTCATATTTTGCTATCTTTATAGTTATGGTTTTATTGCGCAGTCAAGTAGTTTTGCTTCCTGAAAAATACGTCGATTTTATTAATCTTAGAAAATTTCAGAATTTTTTTTTTCGAAAATTAAAAAAAATTTTATTTGTTTTTTTAAGGTCGATTTCAAAGTGAACTCATGCAACAAAAATCAGAGTCAACGGATTTAAACTTTGAAAGTTACAGACAATCGAAGGAAATTTATACTTCGAAAAAATAGGAAATTTGGGAATTTTTTACAAATTTTTTACTATTACTGTTATTTACTGTAAATGTTATGTTCAAGTTGATGGAATGGTCCTCCCCAAAAATGCGTAGGCGTGTAAGGCAAAAAGATAAGAATTTGTAGAAAAACGTAGGCGTGTTATTCCATTTATTTGATTCCCTATGTACATGGAAAATTTTTTTTTAATTTTTTTGGATTGAAACCGATAACAAAAATGAGAATGAGATAAAAATTAGCTTTCTACCATGTCTGAGAGCCAACATATAAGTCGCGTGGGGTACTCCCTTAATTAAGCAATTTATAATTCTCATATTTGAGTGGAGTTTACTGAAAATTTAGACTTTATATTTGAAATCGACCTCAGTCATTATTTGTTTTTACTTGAAAAGCTAAATAGGCCAACAAAAAATATGAAAATCTGACGAAAAATGTTTGTAAAATAAAATTCAGTATACTCAGCTGGGCCCAGGGTACTTTATAGATTTCAGTCCCGATTTTTCTTAATGGTTTTTTATAATGCGCAAAATTTATAAACGGTTAAATGAAGTGACAAATAGCAAGCAAAAAACCCTTAAGTTTGGCTTGACGCTTTCGAAATCTCTATTCATTTGAGGGTTTAACATTTTCATGTGTTTAAGGCATGCAATTATTTTTGGCGTGAAAATACTAATCCAAAATTTTACCTCAAATTTTTCAATATTTTATCTTTCTTTCCTGAAGCAGAACTTGAAAACGAAGTAATAGGTTGCCATTTATACTGCGAAAATGGTGCAATAGCCACTCTGACATCTTCACCTATTCCTGGCATCCACTGTACCAGATCGCGGAAAAATTTTCTCTGTATTTCAAATTGTTCCTTTCGTTCAGTTTTTTGATTAATTAAATACAGTAGGTGTTGACAATGGGCAACACTGGCAATCGGAATCAGTGAGGGCAATGGGCAACACCAATGAGCAAAATTGATGCAAAGATTGGGCTCAAATGATGCCAATGAGCAACAGTGAGGGCAGTGGGCAACACTTTAGGCCAAGAGCTCGTGTGTTGCCGTTGCCAGCACCCACTGTATACAGCATGTAATATTTTTTATTGCGATCTTAGTTTTTTGCTCGAAACGAATTGACACCGTTGATTGGTCAATGATAATTTTTATCAGTTATACACCTGCGTGTTTTTATATTCAAGCGTTTTGATTGGCGTAGGCGAGCAAAAGCAAATACCTAAGATGGCAAGCAAAAATGTGACATGCAGCATGTCACATGCTGTATAATCCCGGAAGAGTGGTTTTTTGTTAAATTAAGCGTGAGTTTGCACTTTGAACGACCAATTAAAGTGCTTCAAAAATAATCAAAACTGCTGTTTTTTGTTATTTGACCACTAATAGTGATTTTTCATTATATGTGCGAATTAACTATTTTCAAATAAACTGAAGTTTTTCGAGAAAATTAAAAAAAATAAATTCTTCTGAATTTTCAATTTAGTTTTAACTCCCAGAATAACGAACTGAGAATTATTTTGGCCTCAAAGTTATTGTATCAAGTATTTAATAGTATTTACAAAGTTTTAAGTACATTGTATTACATTGTCTGATTTGAACAATTAAATATTATTTAGAAAGATTTCGAGATTTTTTCAAAAAAAAATATTCTATTAAACTTTACAGACCTTCTTGAGATCAAAAAGCAAAAAAACAACCTCTCTATCACTTCAAGTGATTCACTTGAACTTTGGTTTGTAAAAGCATACTGTACAAACTGTTTCCTCTGTTATATCTGAGCCTGCATCTATCATCAAGGCAAGATCCATCTTGAATGGTTTTCCACATTTTTGTTCTGATTTCACTCTCCCCACCGCCCAGAAAATCGTAAAAATTTCAAAAATAATCATATCTTGTTGTTAATGGATTTGAATGTTATTTAATCTATCCTACAGTGGGATTCTCACTAATGAGGTTCCCACTAGTTAAATATACAAAACAAAATGATTCATGTACGCGTGTTCAAACAAAGGTCAGAATCCGACTGTCAGATACAAGTTCATATGGAATTTTCAAAACAGAAATAATTTCCGATACAAAACAGTTGCTGCAAAAAATTTAATTAATTTAATTATTTGTAATTTAAATATTATTTTGGAAAATGTATGGTTTTTCGATAAAGTACCTGAGACTAAACTTTTATTTTTCTTGCATTTATCGAGTACTTAGAATTATAATTTTGAAAAAAATTTTGAGCTTCTAATTTAAGTCTATCCTTGATCTCGGGTCATGAAACATAATGAATATTCTATCACCCTTATTAGCTCCGCAATAAGCGCTCAAAGTAGCGTCCCCGAATGGCTTTTGTGTGTGAGGGGAATTTCAATGGTTTTGTGTGTGAGGGGGTTGAGTACAAATTGTGGCCCGTTAAATTCTTCAAAACAAAGGCAAATCAAAAGTGGTCGCTGGCCATGCCTGAATTATTTTTTTATAAAGAAACATTCTTCCGCCTACGCATTTTCGCCATTTTCAATAGTTTAATTTTTCCATCGAACAACCAAAATTTTTTCTTCAAACTTATTAATTTTGTCTGAACCCAAATTACGTTGCGGTCACGCTTGTGCAGTTTTTAATTGAAAAAAACATTATTTATCTCTTTTTTATTGAGTTTAAAGCCAGAAAATAGAGTTTTCAAGAGCGATTTTCTGACCACTAGGGGGCCCAAATTTTTTTTCATTATTTGATCATTTTATTTGGTTAAGAAAGTCCCGGTGCGCACTTTGAGTCATGTTTCATAGGTAGCAAATACGAGTGTGTTTTAAAACACTCAGTTGCAGGTGGATAATATGACATTGAAAATAGGTGGGGGATAACTGAGCTTACAAAAAGCTGGTATGACTTTTCTCTGTTCACAAGAAATTGTGAATTTCAAATGTTTTCTTTGTCGATGAAGTCCAGTGATCGAACAGGTCTTTATATCAATGTGGCCAGAATCTCTATGTTGTACTGAGTTGGTCATGTTAAAAATAAACTTTTTAAATTTATTAAACAACGTTTCGCTTGAGCATCTTTCAGGTTTTTGAAATATAATTTTTGTAAGTTTCAAGACTTCAAAAATTTGAAAATCAAGAAATTTTAATAAATGTGTGTGGGCAGAGAAAAGGTTTAATTTCAAATGTACTTAAAAATGTCCTGAGTCAAATGTCCTGACAAAATATAACATCTTTTGCTTTTCAAATTTAACCATACAACTTTTGAAGAAACAGCTTCATTGAGAGTTCAAAATTATTTTATTTATCTTGTTGTCAGAAAATAAGTTGTAAAAAATCGCAATTCGCCAAAAACTTTCAATTTAGCTCAAAATTACACTGGCGAATATTTGGAGTTTGAAACTAAGTTTATTAACATTTTCTGAATACAGCTTGTCACATTTGGCATAAAAAATGATAGCTTGACATTTTTGAGACTCTCAGTTGAAATCTTATGGGCCTCGTAATTATCTTAATTTAATATTTATGTCATTGAATTTNATGGCGCACACTTTTTTTTGGGTCGGTATTCTGTACGTTATTGCAAAGAGGATGTAGTTGTTTTTTCAATTAAACTTTAAATTCGCTGACACTAATATTAATAAAGATCTTAGGGCCATAATTTCAACTGAGGTCTCAATGTCAAGCTTCAATATTTATGCCAAATGTGACCAAGCCTGTATCCCCAGAAAATGTATAAACTTGTTTCAACTCCAAAATATTCGCCAGTGTAATTATTGAGCTAAATGACATTTTTGGCGATATTCTCTCTCGCTCTTCTCTCTCTCCCTGAATCTCATCGTATATGTTGCTCCTTCTCAATATCACTAAAACTCTCTCATTGTATCTCATCCGCCTACAATACTGGCGAAATAATTTGGAGTTCTACTCTCTCATTCTCTCTATCTATACACTTGATCGTTGCTTAGTGGTCTTGACCTTATTTGGAGTGCCGGTGTCCCCGATTTCTGCATCTACTCTCTCGCTCCTCATTATTTCTCTCTGGCCAAACATGTCTCTGAAATTTTAACTTCATATACGCTATTAGAGGCGAATACCGTAGCTCTTTCTGTAGAATGTGATCTCGCTGAAATTACCGGCCGACTATAGATAGATGGCTGGATGTGTCGGTCGGGATAGATACCGCCTTTAGGATGTGTTTTCGAAGAGGTTTTGTCCAGCTCCGCTAACCACAGTGAGAGCTTTTAACTCGCTGGTGTGGCGCTGAGATAGCTCGACGTGTTTTGCCCTCTGTTCTCATGCCGATGATCTCAGGAGCTTATTTTTCTAGGTGTCGCTCTCGGTTAGTGCTTTTTGTCTTTTTTCCACTTTGACGCACTATATAGCTATGTGCGCATGACCTTAGTTCTTTCCAGTCTTACTCCTGCGTCGACAGCATGTCAGGATATGTCAATCGTATAATTCCACAGGTTGCCTACGCGATCTACCGCACATAATAGAGAGATTATTTTTTCTGAACATAGATTCTCTGTCTGCGACTAATTAGAATGGCGATTTTGACATGAGGAATTTCTCAAACTCAATAATTCGCGCGATTCTTGTTATACTAGTGGCTCGCTCGCGCTCTCAGATTCATGTGTCGTAATCGTATCTCACATGCGCTTCATTTCTTTGGTCTCTCTCATTCTGTGTAACATGACCGAATACTGATTGCATTGTGTGTAATTTTCGAGATTTCACAAGGGGTGCAAACCCAGTCTAGCGAGTTCTTGCTAGTAGCGACCCCCAGTGTATTTATAAATTTGATTTAATCGAAAAAATGAAATAAAGTAAATTAAAAAAACATGAATTCAAAGAAGATTTCAAGAAAAAAAAACTAAGACCACTGCTGATTGGTCAATTTAAACAGTATCTAGAGTTTAAACATGTAGATTAAGGCGTGGTAGCAGTAAGAATTTTTGGTGATTTTAAAATTAATTTTTCGTTACTAATCGTTCTAAGATGTACACATGATATGTATTGACTTGAAAACTGTTTTTTACATTGTGAAATACCGACTCTCATTGGTCAATCTGAACATGTTTTTTAAAAAAAGTATTTTTACTTTGTCGCCCAGACAGAGAATCTTGGTTGAAAATCTGGTGAAAAACGCCAATCTTTTGCCTAGGACGGGGTTGAACAAAGCCTATCTTTTCCTATAACTATACGCCGCACGCGAGGAACGAATAAATTTAGTTTTCAAAAGCGTAGGTTTTTGGGAGGCTTACGTAGGTTTTATCTCGGGTTCCAACATTACGCGTATAACTATTACGGCCGCACCGCCTGTAATAAAAACTCCTTAATGACCCGAAAAAAAATCTCTACAACAGCTTAAAAACATCGATACCCTTATTCCTTATTTCCATCGTCAATAAAAATTCTCGAGAATACTTCTCAGAAACTTCTCTCGGACCCAAAGCTTTTGACCACTTATACCCCCTGGCCTATGCCACTAAAACCCTGACCAGTTAAAACCCCCTGTATTGTCCTCAAAATTATTTTGAATAAGTTTTAAATTATGAAAAAAAGGTATAAAATAAAAAAAACCGAGACAATATTTGAAATGGTTAATGTATGAGAAATTAAAGTCTTTGAAATATCCACAGCAATCGAAACTTTTAATTTCTGCATTTTAATTCAGTCCGCGAATTGTCGATTAGAGGTTCGGTTAAATACATAAATTGGTGTTCAAATTTACCTTATACAAACTGTCTGCTAAGAAACACTCACAGAATATTTTTTCGGTTATTTTACGGTATTCATACAGTAGTAAAAATCAACAAGAAAAGCAAATTTCATTAATTTTAGATATGTGGCCTCAAGATCAAGCTCCCTTAGATTACTTTGGTTTCGTATTTAAATTAATTCGCTGCTGATATTTACACATTAATAAATTAACAAAAGTCGCCGCCCAGGTCCATAATAATAAACTTATTATCTCAAACGGCAAAAGATATGCAGAAAAATAGTATTTTTCGAGAAGAATTTAAGAGAATATAACATTATAAAACCAGGTTGTTGTTTAGATTAACCGATAGTCTTGCCAGCAGGATCCTCATATCCAGGTCATTTTTCGGAAATTTTGAATTGTGTAAAACATATTAGGGAAATATTTTTATATAAGTGTTTACATCAGCTCTGTTGACTTATTTAGTGATAAAGTTAAGAGTATAATTGGTTTAGATTATTTTTTAAAAGCTTTCCATTTCTTTATGCAACATAAACTGATCACGAGCAGAATTGGTTGAGGTTTAGTAAACTGATAAATAACTCTATAAAACTAAATTATGCCTAAGTGTTTTTAATGATGAAAATAATTGATAATATTTTTTTAAGGTTGAAAAAATAGCTGTGTTGTCGTGACTCGATTTATGGCGACGCTGCGCCTACCCATTTAATCGTAGTTTACGACGCCTTTACGACGTTTCTATCCTCTTCATGCGCTTTTCTTTATTTTTTTTTGTTTTTTATAATGTATAGCAAATTGGCTGAATATTATTTTAAGCTATTGAAAATGTATGTGATAATGAAACTTTGCTTATATATGGCTCGATTTATAGTATGGCGACGCGTCGCCATGGATCCAGTCCGGGTACAGATTCATGTCTCAAGTCTACGATTTGTTAGTCATGAAAATTTGATCTTACAAATCTTTTTTTTGAAAGAAGTTTCAAAAGCAAAAAAAAATCTGAGTGCTAAAATGACCATTAAATTGCTCTACAAAGATGAGCCAATAAAATCGATACCCATTTTTGACTTTAAATTTTATTTTCAAATCTCATGTCATATCCCTTTATCACTTTTGGTTAGAATGCGTAGCCACTAACGTTAAATCACACGTAAAAGGAGTAGTGGTACGCATTCTAACCAAAAATGATTAAGAGTGTATGACCTCATACGGCCACTCTGTGGTTGCTTTGCTGTCATATTACTTAATTTTATCCCAAAGGCATTTGATCAGAATGTAGGTATACGAAAGTTCAAAAAATTTGTCACATGCATGTTATTTCGAAAGTGAAGTGAACGGACAGCTGATGATTGACGGTGATTACTTAGATTCTTGGTATTCGTTCGACAAACAAAATAATATTAGTAACTGGTAGCATTGCAAAGTGGTCGTTTGCGACTCGCACTTTTATCGAACTTTACGGTCGTATATTACGACTCTCAGTCATAATCTCTCGGATGAGAATTGATAAAATATGGCATTTTATTTCAAAACTTAACGTTTCGGCTAAGTCAGAAAATAGATCGTACTAAATTTTATCATTTAATGCATTATATATTTTTCGGAAGGGAGCCACGAACAATGATTTTCTTCATACAATATCTTCATAATCCGTGTGTGATTTAAAAAACCGAATATTTTTTCTCGATCTCTTAAATTTTGGTAACTTCTTTTATTCCTCAAAATAATTAAGATCATTTATTTCTCGTCGAGAATCAATACAAACCGCGAAATTGGATAGGTATAGGTTACTGTCTTACCCCATTATAACCGCGTCTGGGCATCACAAAGGTTCTTTCGGCATTTTAAAATCACCAACGTCCGCATGAAATATGCTTACCATTTAAGAAAAGTTAAGGATCAAAACTGGATTTTAAGGGATATACTGTATATCATACTGATTATATTACAACAACCAGAAGGTTTTTGTATTGATGCTGATCACGCAACATGATATATTTTGTTTATCTCTTAAGGGGGTCGGTGCTTTTGACAGATTTGAACTTTTTCATTTTTTTTTCTCTTGACGGAACTTTTGTCAGCTTGTAAATTTTTGGTAAAACACATTTCGGAAGAAAGTTGCCACTTTTGAGCTTACTTCGTATAATCTGATTTTTCTTTCAGATTCGTATTTTCCACATTATATCGTATTTTGAGAAAACACTCAAAAAACCGAGTTTGATTTCAAAGTGTCTGAATTACATGTACTGAAATTTATTTTGTATTAATTAGAGGCTCTTAAAAACGGTCTCGCGCACTAGCTAAAATTTATAAAATTTCCTTTTATACGATTTCTACGTCAAAATTTAAATTTTGAAAAAGACGGAAAACCGAAATTTAGCACATCGAAAGAATATTTTTTTCAGGAGTTTGATTTATTAAATTTTACGTGGTGGATGGGTCGGCTTACCAATTTTGGCAAGTTTGATTGTGATAATTTTGTATATTCTGGATGAAAAAGGACTTTGATAGATTTCGGCCAAACCGTAGTTTCGTTGCAAAATTATGATTTAAAGTATAAACGCAAGCAAAGAACACAACGAGGACATATTTGACTAAAGTTAAAGTGTATATCTCATATTTTCCGCCGATCATTCCAGAAAAAATAAGTTTAAAATTTTTGACTAGAGAAATGAGGCAATTTTCAAAATATTTTGAATTATTTTTGATCAAAAATCACAAAAAAAATGTCAAATGATTTTTAAAATAGGCATATATTGAAATTTTTGAATTATTATTACTGGCGCAAAATGCTACTTTTCGAAAATTATTCACAATACGAAAGTTTTGATTTGATTCTTAAATGAAGCGCTTTTAATCGAAGTTTCTGTCAATTATGTGCTCATCTACGCGAAAAGTTAAAGTGTCCATTTGAAATATTTTTTCGTTGATTTGGAACAATATTGAAAAAACTTAAAAATAAGGCATTTTTCTTATATGTTTGTAACTTTTTGTCAAATTTCTCTTAATTTTTCGACGAAGTTAATTCGAACATGCCAAATTTCTTGACCAGCCAATATATCGAAAATTTCTGTAGTTACAAAAGTTGCGGAAAATAATTGATGTCATGAGAGAATATATAAACTCAGTAAAAAGTTTTTCATCAAGGTACATATCGTATCTGTCTAATGCACCGACACCCTTAAATAAGTTGTTTAACGAGATATGCCTATAACCTATACTACATAAAAATCTGATCGAAAACAGTAATTTCGTGAAGGGACTCCCTAAGAACCTTAGGGAATAATTGGAGGGATCAAAATATTAGGAAATTGAGTGAAATTGCTTAAGGGGTGGTTTCCCTAAATAGCTCAATGTGGGGGTGTTTAATGCTTAGAATTTATGCTGAAGTTGCTAGCATGTAGTCTACTCAAATTATATTTCACAGTATAAATAGTATACTTATCCTTGCATTTCATAAGAGATTGGCGAATTTGGAAAATTGTTTCTGTTTGGTCCAGAGATCGGTTTGCATTTCACAAAATGAGAACACATAACAGACTTGGGATCGCGAGAGTAAGTCATTGTAACGATGTCCATAGCCAAGTAAAAACGCTGAGTAATACTGATCGGTTATATATCGGGCATGTTTTATCCCTTTGTAGCCTACTACAATATTAAAATTTTGCTTGGAAAAACCAATATTAGGAGCACGCATAACAAATCAGCTCGTTCAAAACGAGTATCAAAGAATCTAACATCAGATTATTAGATGATGGTAGAGTTACATAGAGGAGTACGACATGTATGGCCACTCAGATAATATATGTAGGGAGATTCAAAACCCGTTATCATAGAATGGAGACAGTGTACACAGGCAAAAATAAGAATGGACAACAGTGCTGTTGCCGTAATGATATTTCCGAGCCTGATCTCAAATCAGAAGGCCGTTAAAAACTTAAGCGGCATGCATGCATTCGTAGACGCGTCAAGCATACCGTGTGCTGCATACGTCAATTTAGTATAAATCTTCACAAATTATGATTGAAGGATGTTTAATGGGAACGAGTATACCAAATAAAACAAATCCATAAATATTTTGCTCGCAATTAATGTATTATTTATATAAATGCAAAATAAATTCAATACAGTGTGAGACGGTCTACATATCTGAATACCAATCCTTCCAATTATGGTGAGATAACTCTGTCACGGACATCAGAATCGTGATGCTACATTTCTAACCTAGACTGGAACGATTGCCATAATTTGGAACAGTGAAGGTAATAAATTAATGGTAGATATTGACTCAAAATGTAATCAAAAGAATAAAGTTTCTGAGATTTTTCAAGAGGATATGCAAAAAAATGACGATCGGTTGTGTCGGAAAGTAATATTTGTATTATATGGTACTATTGATGTAAACATAACCGATAAGCTGTATATTTGTTGAATTTGAGTCTTCAATTCTTGTCGTTGAGATTCCTTGATATTATTTTGTCTATCACAGCGGATGATCCAAGAATGAAATTAACGTGTCCATCATCTGCGATATCAAAGCTACCAATAATAGTTTGCTTATTATTTAATGACCTTACGTGAGAACGACCGCAACTTATGAGTCTTTATATGACAGAAATTGAAAACTAAACGTGCTCTGAGCGATGTTGGTTAATGATTCAATAGTTGCAATCAGGCATGCAATTTTTGCTTATAGTCTTTTTTGCAGGAGTCTATCTAACCCATCAAAACGAAATAACAACACGGTGTGCTGCACAGATGTGCTTATTGACCAACAGTGATCATCAGGTTCAGCAAAAACCAAAATTAGAGCAAATGTGAACATACTGTACTCGTATGTTGAAATCAATTGAATCATTCGTTTGATGCCCTATGAATAGTCAGACGGTCTGCTCAACCATGCCTGTTTGTAAAATGGGTGTACAGGGTAATGCCCAATATGGAATCAGACCTCAGAGGACAGATCCTGAACCATATTGAAATCGGAATCGCTGGCATTGATGAGTTGCATCTCTTCAAAGGTGACAATGAAGATCGCTGTCTGCCAATCCAGGGCTTTGATTGAGGGCTTTGCAATCCAGGGTAGTATCCGCGCTTGTTTGTATCATTCATATATATCAGACTTCTTATGATATTGAAGAATCGGGACTGAAAACGTTATTTTTCGTACGTTTTATAATTGGCTCTCCATGTATATGATTGTCGATTCCGAAAATTCCGTACAATAGAGGCCAACAAAAAACCTTATAAGGGATACTAGAGTTGACACGTGATTGTTTAAGGGGTCGTGCATTATTGACAGATAGGCTATAGGCTCGATAAAAAACTTTTTACTTTTATATATCTTTCAATTATTTTCATCAAGTGAGTTTCATAATCCAGGCACTTTGTAACTCGATTAATTTCATTTTGATATTCTAAGATTTGAGTTCGCATTAACCTTTCGAATTCGACCAAATAGGAAATTTTAAAAAAGTTCGACATGAAAAACTGCTTCAAAAAACGCTTCAAAATGGCTACTTAAACTTTTCGCGTAGGAACCCAATAATTTTATAACTATTTCAACTTAACACTCTATGACATGTTTTTGTACAATTTTGGTAGAAAATTATTCAGACAAATATTTTGAATAATTTTCCTCAATTTTAGTTCAAGATTTCAAACTTATTTTTCTGAATTCACCGACAAAATGTTGAGAATCACCTTTTACTTTATTCAACATATGGCCTCGTGTTTGTTTAGAATTCGCTTTTGTTTACTCTGAATCAAATGTATTGCAACGAACTACGTTTTGGAGAAATACTCGATCCCTTGTATCGAGAAATTAAAAAATCTTCACCGAAACTTTGCCAGATTGTAAAGCCGACTTATCCCACGGTAATTATTCATTAGACCATGAAAAATTTAAAATTTTCGATGTGTTTACTAAAAGGTTGGATTTTATTCGTCGGTCTTTTCAAAATTTAACTTTTATTGATTTGACGTTTGAAATTTAACAAACAAATTAGTTGAATTACACTGTGGTCGAAACCTGTTTTACGGCGTTATATAAAAATAATATAATAATGTTACTTATTTTAGACACTTCGATAGCAACGCGCTCTTTGAGTGTTTTCAAAGGATCATGAATAAATAAAAAAAACGATCTGAAAAAGCAGATTACACGAAGTAAGCTCAAAAGAGCACTACTTCGTCAAAAACGTTTGTGTTTCGCAATTTGAAGTTGCAAAAAGTTTTCCCCATCACGAGAAAAATTGAAACAATGCATAATAGTCAAAAGGCAACCGCTGTCTCTAAGGTATTAAGGGAAATACATGTGAATTTCGAATTATTGTGTAAAAAAAATACTATATGAAAATACGTCAAAGTCATTTTCTCCTTTTTATTTTATCATAAATTGGCGCCTCTGAGTGTTTACATTAGCTTGTGGGCATAATTTCATTTTCTTATTGCTCACATAAGTACATGCTATACTTGTCAAAGGAGAGAGTTTGACTTGTATCCAATCATGATAAAATAAATATAGAAACTTAGATAGGGCGGTAAACGAGAGGAGAAAGATTGATGAGTAGCTCTCGTATACCTGAGCGAGCTAGCTATTCCGCGGTTCAGGCCGCTTCATAAATAATGCGCAAATTTCATCGAGTTAGTCTTCGCTACATAAACGGATGTCTATTTGTTTTATTAGAATACGAGCCGTAAAGCATAACACTTAGTGATGGAGAGAGGTGTGATAAAGCACCACACTCGAAATCACCTAAAATCATGGTTTGATTATGACATGTAGATTTACATAGTATGCACTGAAAGAGTGATGACAGTATCACCTCTGAGTCTCGTCGCTGAGTACAATTCATTATAAGTGAGAGAGAATACTGCATCACGGGATCTTTATATTATTATTCAATGTTAAGCGGTAGCAGTAGGAAGGCACGCAGATAACATGCAGTTGGAAACAGCACGGTATTTGCGAAGGAAAAAAGAGTAGATGATGCCAAAAAAATTCTGCTGAGGTGGAATCGTGAGCCAAATATTTGTATAAAACATCTGTGGATTACTTATGCCAATATAAAAGTTCTGTCCTAAGGACGTAAAAATTGCTTGATGCAAAAAAAATTTTCATTAAAGTTCAATTCAAATTACGGTATTTGCTTCTTATAATTGAAAGTTGATAAAATTGGTCAGAAAAATTTGACTAGCATACCAGTACGACAAATGCTTACCAGAAGTTCATGTAGTCGACTTGAAATAGCAATGCGTGCTGAGAGACGATCCTTATATGGGCTTTTGATCGAAAACTGTTTTACTCGCGTATATTTTTTCAGGGACCCTTTAGTTGCAACAGTTTTTCTCGAGATGGCCTCAACCGATTTTGAAAGTCCTAACAATATAGAGACGAGTCGATACATCGTGCATGACGAGCTTCGATTTTGAACCGGGTCCCGGAATTCCGGTAATTACCGGTTAAATCTATATATTGTCGTTTTCTGGGCCATGTTGGTGATCATTAGACTGCCTTTTTTACCTTCGTCTTCAATTTTGCTTGAAGCACTTGTTTGGGTAATGTCTTCATGATCAAGCAACTTTTGTCACTTTGATTTCAATATCATTCTATTTTAGAAAATTTGAAAGTTATGATTTTAATTTTATAATTCGTAAATTCTTAATGTTCTTCGTCGAAATGTAAATATTTGTCCTCACAAATAACAATAACATTGTGAACCTCCGCACCAATGGCTATTTATAATAGTGTTCAGCAATCGTTATTCAAAATAAATTATAAAATTACCGAAAAAATGCAAATCATATTCCAAGCGTCCAACGGCTCACAATAATTCTGTTCGGAATTTTTAAGCACAACTTTCTTAAGAATTAGCTATTATTTCAAAGATTATTGTCGAAAAATTTTAGCGCACAAGCCGTTCAAAAATATTTCTTCTAGGTTTTAGATTGTCACCAAAATTTGTAAGAAATATAACTTGAATACGATACATAATCAATAACTGAGGAAACGCAGTTTTAGCAAATTCTGGGTTATGGCTTTAAATGATTGTTTACTTGTCTGCAGTTTCTTCCGAAGTTTTGGTTTTACCAGTGATTTTTAATGATTTTGCCCGAGTTTGCATCAGTTAGGGCTCGTAGGTTGAAAGAGATGTCAGTGTGGTATAGGATAGGGATTTAAGCGACGGGTGAGTGTTCAGGCACTTGTCGGCTAATCAGGGAAGCTTATTTCCCAGTCCAGTACATTCTTACCAATTTTTGTGTTTTTTCACTTTGAACAGGATATCTAAGATTGGGATTATTTTTTTTTAAAAGCGAAAATAAAGTTCTGATATCTAGAATGACGATTTGAAATGAGGAATTTCAAAACTCAAAAATTGGTATCTATGTTTTTAAGCTATGTTGTAAAGAATTTTTTACGGGTCATTTTACGGATTTTTTTGTTTATATAATTTTTAAAAAAAAATTGATTTTTTGGTCAAATTTTCGAGATTTCACAAGGGGTGCAAAACCCAGTTCTAGCGAGTTCTTGCTAGTAGCGACCCCCAGTGTATTTATACAATTGATTTAATCGAAAAAATGAAATAAAGTAAATAAAAAAACATGAATTCAAAGAAGATGGTCAAGAAAGAAAAAAACTAAGACCACTAGCTGATTCGGTCAATTTAAACAGTATCCTAGATGTTGTAAACATGTAGATGTATGACGTTAATGGGGTGTCAGAGTAAGATTTTTGGTGATTTTAAAATGTAATTTTCGTTACAAATCTTTCTAAGATGTACACATGATAATGTATTGACTTGAAAACAGTTTTTAAACTCGTTGAAATACCGGCACTCATTGGTCAATCTGAACATGTTTTTTTAAAAAAAGTATTTTCATTGTCGCCCAGACAGGAGAATCTTGGTCTGAAAAATCTCGGTGAAAACGCCTATCTTTTGGCCTAGGAAACGTTTGAAAAAAAAAGCCCTATCTTTTTCCTATAACTATACGCCGCACGCCAGGAACGAATAAATTTATTTTCAAAAGCGTAGGTTTTTGCGGAGGCTTACGTAGGTTTTATCTCGGGTTCCAACTATTACGCGTATAACTATACGCCGCACCCCGCTGTAATTAAAAACTCCTTAAAATGACCCGAAAAAAAATCTCTACAACAGCTTAAAAACATCGATACCTTATTCCTTATTTCAAATCGTCAATAAAAAATTCTCGAGAAATACATTCTCAGAAACTTCTCTCGGACCCAAAAAGCTTTTGACCACTTATAACCCCCCCTGGCCTATGACCACTTAAACCCCCTGACCAGTTAAAACCCCCCTGTATTGTCCTCAAAATATTTGAATAAGGTTTTAAATTAATGAAAAAAAGGTATAAAATAAAAAACCGAGACAATATTTGAAATGGCATTAATGTATGAGAAATTAAAAGTCTTTGAAATATCACAGCAGTCGAAACTTTTAATTTCTGCATTTTTTAATTCAGTCCGGAATTGTCGATAGAGGTTCGGTTAAAAATAAACATAAATTGGTGTTCAAATTTACCTTAATACAAACTGTCTGCTAAGAAACACTCACAGAATATTTTTTCGGTAATTTTTACGTTATATCATACAGTAGTAAAAATCAACAAAGAAAAGCAAATTTCATTAATTTTAGATATGTGGCTCAAGATCAAGCTCCCTTAAGATTACTTTGGTTTTCGTATTTAAATTAATTCGCTGCTGATATTTACACATTAATAAATTAACAAAAAGTCCGCCGCCCAGGTCCATAATAATAAACTTATTATCTCAAACGGCAAAAGATAATGCAGAAAAAATAGTATTTTTCGAGAAGAATTTAAGAGAATAATAACAATCATAAAACCAGGTTTGTTAGCTTTAGATTAACCCGATAGTCTTGCAGCAGGCATCCATTCTATCCAAGGTCATTTTTCGAAATTTTGAATTGTGTCAAAACATATTAGGGAAATATTTTATATAAGTGTTTACATCAGCTCTGTTTGACTTATTTAGTGATAAAGTTAAGAGTATAATTGTTTAGATTATTTTTTAAAGCTTTCCATTTCCTTTATGCAACATAAACTGATCACGAGCAGAATTGGTATGAGGTTAAGTAAAACTGATAAAATAAACTCTATAAGAACTAAAACTCTATAAGATAGTTTTTAATGATGAAAAATAATTGATTAAAATTATTATTTTTTAAGTTGAAAAAATAGCTGGCTTAAGTCGTAGACTCGATTTATGGCGACGCGTCGCCATACACCATTTAATCGTAGTTTACGACGCATTTACGACGTTTTCTTATCCTCATTAAATGCCTTTAAATTCGTTTAATTTTTTTTTNTTTTTTTTTGTTTTTTATAATTGTATAGCAAATTGGCTGAATATTATTTTAAGCTATTGAAAAATGTATGTTGATAATGAAACTTTGCTTATATATGGCTCGATTTATAAGTATGGCGACGCGTCGCCATGAATCCAGTCCGGGTACAGATTCATGTCTCAAGTCTACGAGTTATGTTAGTCATGAAAATTTGATCTTACAAATCAATTTTTTTTGAAAGAAGTTTCAAAAGCAAAAAAAAATCCTGAGTGCTAAAATGACCATACAAATTTCTCTACAAGATGAGCCAATAAAATCGATACCCATTTTTGACTTTTAAATTTAATTTTCAAATCGTCATGTCATATCCCTTTATCACTTTTTGGTTAGAATGCGTAGCCACAACGTTAAAATCACACGTTAAAAGGAGTAGTGGCTACGCATTCTAACCAAAAAATGATAAAGAGATATGACCTCATACGGGCACTTCTGTGGTTTGACTTTTTGCCGTCATATTACATAATTTTATCCCAAAACGGATTGATCAGAAAATTAGGATACGAAAGTTCAAAAAAATTAGTCACATGCATGTATATTTTCGAAAGTGACAGTGGAACGGACAGCTGATGATTTGACCGGTGATTACTAGAATTCTGGTATTCGTTTCGACAAACAAAAAAATAATATTTATTAACTGGTAGCATTGCAAAGTGGTCGTTTGCGACCACTCGCACTTTTATCGCACTTTACGAGTCGTATATTACGACTCTCAGTCAATAATCTCTCGGATGAGAATTGATAAAATATGGCATTTTATTTCAAAAACTTAACGTTTCGGCTAAGTCAGAAAATAGATCGTACTAAATTTATCATTTAAAATGATTAAGTTTTTTTCGGAAGGGCACACGAACAAATGATTTTTTTCATACCAATATCTTTCATAAATCCGTGTGATTTAAAAAAATACCGAATATTTTTTCTCGATATCTTAAAATTTTGGTAACTTCGTTTTATTCCTCAAAAATTAATTAAGATCATTTATTTCTCGTCGAGAATCAATACAAACCGCGAAATTGACCATAGGTATAGGATACTGGTCTACCCACATTAACCGCGTCTGGGGAACTCACAAAGGTTCTTTCGGCATTATAAAATCACCAACGTCCGAATGAAAATATGCTTACAAAATTTAAGAAAAGTTAAGGATCAAAACTGGATTATTAAAGGGATATACTGTATATCATACTGTATATCATATACAACAACCAGAAGGTTTTTGAATATGAATGCGTGAATCACGCAACATGATATATTTTGTTTATCTCTTAAGGGGGTCGGTGCATTTTGACAGATTTGAACTTTTTCATTTTTTTTCTCTTGAAGGGAAACTTTTTGTCACTTGAAAATTTTTGGATAAAAACATTTTCGGAAGAAAGTTGCCACTTTTGAGCTTACTTCGTATAATCTGATTTTCTTCAGATCGATTATTTCCACATTATAAATCGTATTTTGAGAAAACACTCAAAAAAAACGAGTTTGATTTCAAAGGTGTCTGAATTACATGTACATTGAAAATTTATTTTTGTATTTTTTATTAATTAGAAGCTCTTAAAAACGGTCTCGCGCACTAGCTAAAATTTATAAAATTTCATTTTATACGATTTCTACGTCAAAATTTAAAATTTTGAAAAAAGACGGAAAAACCGAAATTTTAGCACATCGAAAGAAATATTTTTTTTCAGGAGTTTGATTTATTAAATTTTACGTGGTGGATGGGTCGGCTTACCAATTTGGCAAGTTTGATTGTGATAAATTTTTATAATTCTGGATAAAAAAGGACTTTGATAGATTTCGGCCAAACCGTAGTTTCGTTGCAAAAATTATGATTTAAAGTATAAACAAGAGCAAAGAAACAAAACGAGGACATATTTGACTAAAGTTAAAGTAAGTATTCTCAATATTTTCCGCCGATCATTCCAGAAAAATAAGTTTAAAAATTTTTGAACTAGAAATAAGGCAAATTTTCAAAATATTTTGAATTATTTTTGACCAAAAATCACAAAAAAATGTCAAATGATTTTTAAAATAGCATATAATTGAAATTTTTGAATTATTATTACTGGCCAAAAATGCTAACTTTTCGAAAAATTTTCACAAAATTCGAAAGTTTTGATTTTGATTCTTAAATGAAGCGCTTTTAATCGAAGTTTCTGTCAAAATTATGTGCTCATCTACGCGAAAAGTTAAAGTGTCCATTTTGAATAATTTTATTCGTTGATTTGGAACAAATATTGAAAAAAAAACTTAAAAAAAAATAAGGCATTTTTCTATAATGTTTGTAACTTTTGTCAAAAATTTCTCATAATTTTTCGAATTCGAAAAGTTTAATTCGAACTCCAAATTTTCTTGAAAAGCAATAATTCGAAAATTCTGTAGTTACAAAAGTTGCCTGAAACATAACTTTGATGGTATATTGAGAAGAATATATAAACTCAGTAAAAAGTTTTTCATCAAGAGCTTCCCCCATATCCGTATCTGTCAAAATGCACCGACACCCTTAATAAGATTGTCTTTAACGAATTTATCCTTATTAACCTACACATAAAAATCTGATCGAAAATCAAGATAATTTCGGTAAAGGAATCCCTTTAAGAATCCTTTAAGGGATATAAATTGAATCAAAAATCTTAGGAAATTGAGTGAAGTAAGCCTTAAGGGGTGGTTGTCCCTAAATAGCTCAAATGTGGGTGTTTTAAATGACAAATTGCTGTAAGTTTCATAATGTTCACCAAATATTATTTCCACGTATAAATATAAATACTTATCCTGCATTTCATAAAATTAGATTGCGAATTTTGGTAAAATTGGTTTCTTGTTTGTCCAGAGATCGTGTTTTGATTTCACAAAAATTGAGAACACATAACAGACTGGGATCTTATTTAATCAGCCATCCATACCTCCTTAAAAGTATAAAAAAGCTGAGAACCTGATCGACGATTAATTTCGATTTTACCCTTTGTCCTCCTACAAATATTATAAATTTTGCTTGCGAAAAACCAATTATTTTAGAAACTTTGATTAAAAGCGCTTCATTCAAGAATCAAAATCAAAACTTTCGAATTTTGTGAAAATTTTTCATAAAGTTAGCATTTTTGGCCATAAATAATAATTCAAAAATTTTAAAACAGCAAAAAAATAAGAAATTTTTCACAGTCTGTTGACCGTATATTTTCCGAGGCCTATTTTCAATACTCAGAAAGGCCGGTTAAAAAAACTTAAGCGATGCAATTCATTTCCGTACGCGTCAAGCATACCGTATGCTGCATACGTCAAATTTAGTCATAAATCTCAAAATTTAATGATTGAAGGATGTTTAATGGGAACGAGTTTACTACCAAATAAAACAAATTCCATTAAATATTTTTGCACGCAATTAAATTATTATTAATAATGGCAAAAAAAATTCAAATAATTTTAGACGTTAAATATTAATACCAAAATTTCCGAATTATTTGTGAACTTTCACGGACAACAGTATTTGAACATTTGTAACCTAGAGAAATGCCATATTTGACAGTTGAAGGTAATAAAATTAATTGGTTAGATATTTGACTCAAAAATGTAATTCAAAAGAATAAAAGTTTTCTGAGATTTTTTCAAGACTGATTATGCAAAAAAATACGATCGGTTGTGGTCTGAAAGTAATATTATGCATATTTGGTACTAATTTGATGTTAAGTACATAACCGATAAGCTTATATTTTGTTGAATTTGAGTCTCAAATTCTTGTCGTTTAGAAATTTTGATTTATTTTTGTCTATCACAGCGGATGATTCCAAGAATGAAATAACGTGTCATCATATCGATATCAAAATGCTACCAAAATAATTCTTTGCCATTATTTTTTAATGAACCTTACGTTGAGAACGTATCCGCAACTATGAGTCAATTATTGACAGATAAGTGAAAAACTAAACGTTGCTCTTGAGCGATGTTTGTGTTAATGATTCAATTAAAGTTGCAAATACAGCATGTCACATTTTTGCTTATAGTCTTAATTTTTGCAGGAGCTTATCTAACCCATTCAAAACGTTAAAATTAACAAACACGTAGTTGCTTCACAGATTGAAATGCTTATTGACCAATCAGTGGTATCAATCAGGTTTCAGCAAAAACCAAAAATTAGAGCAAAAATGTGACATACTGTACTCGTATTTGAAAATTAATTGAAATCATTCGTTTGATATGCCCTAATGAAATGTCAGACGGTCTGACTCAGACCATTTGCCTGTTTGTAAAATGGTGTCACAGGGTAATGCCCAATATGGATATCAGACCCTCAGAGGACAGATCCTGAATATTTGCAAAAATGCGGAATCTGAGCATTTGATTGGTTGATCTCTTCAAAAGGTGATCAATGAAATCGGCCTGTTCTGCAATCCAGGGCTTTGATTGAGGGCTTTGCAATCCAGGGCTAGTATCCCGCGTTGTTTGTATCATTCAAATATTCAGGATCTATCTTATGATATTGGAAGAATCGTGACTGAAAATCGTTATTTTTCGTACGTTTTTATTAAATTGGCTCTCATGTATATGATTTGTCGTTCCTGAAAAATATCCGTAAATAATAAGTAGGCTCAACAAAAAACCTTATGAGAGGATACTAGAGTTTGACATTCTGCTGATTGTTTAAGGGGGTCGGTGCATTTTGACAGATACGGATATAGGCTCTTGATGAAAAACTTTTTACTGTGTTTATATATTCTTCTCAATGTATCATCAAAGTGATGTTTCATAATCCAGGCAACTTTTGTAACTACAGAATTTTTGAATTATTGCTTTTTAAGAAAATTTTGAGTTCGAATTAAACTTTTCGAATTCGACAAATTATGAGAAATTTTTGAAAAAAGTTCCGAACATTGAAAAACATGCTTCAAAAAACGCTTCAAAATGGCTACTTAAACTTTTCGCGTAGGTAACCACAAATTTTTATATACTATTTCAACAATCATATGACATGGTTTTGTAAATTTTGGTAGAAAATATTCAGAAATAATTTGAAAATTTTCCTCAATTTTAGTTCAAAGATTTTCAAACTTATTTTTCTGAATTCACCAGCTGAAAATGTTGAGAATGCCACCTTTGACTTTATTCAAATATGGCCTCGTTTTGTTTATTCGCTTTTGTTTATACTCTGAATCATAATTATTGCAACGAAACTACGGTTTGGGAGAAATACATCAGAACCCTCTTTATCGAGAATTAAAAAAATCTAATTCACCGAAACTTGCCAGATTGGTAAGCCGACTTATCCACCACGTTAAATTTATTTCATTAAACTCATGAAAAAAAATATTTTTTTCGATGTGCTAAAATTTTGGATTTTTTCGTCTTTTTTCAAAAATTTAAATTTTTTATTTTGACGTTGAAATCGTATAAAAACAAATTAATTGAATTTCAACTTGTGGTCGAGACTGTTTTTTACGGCATGTTATTAATAAATAATAATAAATAAATTTTACTTTAATTTAGACAACTTCGATAGCAAACGCGCGTTTTTGAGTGTTTTTTCAAAAGACAATGAATAAAATAAAAATAATCGATCTGAATAAAAGCAGATTATACGAAGTAAGCTCAAAAGTGGCAACTTTCGTTCAAAAACGTTTGTTTCCGAAAACTTTGAAGTTGCAAAAAAGTTTCCCATCGAGAGAAAAAAAATTGAAAAATGCAAATATGTCAAAATGCACCGACCTTCTTAAGGTTATTAAGGGTAAATACATGTGAATTTCGAAGTTATGTGGTAAAAAAAATACATATGAAAAACCGTTTTCTATGAAAGTCATTTTTCTCTTTTTATTTTTCAAGGTCATCATTAATTTTGCGGCGCATCATTCTGTAGTTATGTATTACATTGATACTATAATATCAATTTATAATACTTTCTTTTTGATATATTGCCACAAAGTAAATAGTACCATGATAACTTTTCATGAGGAGTTTGATTTCACTATTGAAAATATATTAAAAATGAAGTAATTGATTATGAGTACAGTTCGTTAAACAGTAGTTCCGGTTGTCCTAGCGCTTCAAAAATAATCGCAAAAATTTTCTCGAGTACTGTTTACTAAAAAATGATTCTTCATTTGTTTTATTTCAATGCCGAGAAAATAATTTTTGAAGAACCCTCAATCCCCTAAAAATCATGTTGTTTATTTAAGCTGTTAAGATTTTCACTCATACACTGAACAGTGTAACCTTGACCTAGTTTATTCACAAAATCTGAGATTCTTAATCGTTCCCATAACCATAATTTCAACTGTTTATATAATTGAAAGAACTGACAACATCATGTTTTATTTTGACACGTAATGTCACGGTAGATTAGGAATGACAAAGATCAAATGCTAAAAGCAGTTTGAAGTTGATGCCAAAAAAAAAATTCTGCTGAGGGTGGGAATTGTCAGCAAAATTTTGTTAAAAACATCTGTGGATTACTTATGCATATAAAAGTTTGTCCTAAATGGACGTAAAAATTGTTGATCAAAAAAATTTTTCATTAAAGTTCAATTCAATATTTACGGTTGTTGCTTGCTTATACATTGAAAGTTGATAAAAATTGGTCAGAAAAATTTGACTAGCATCCAGGTAGACAAATTGTCCTTCCATAGGTTTCAATGTTCGGTCACGTCTAATAGCAAAAGTTGGTGCTGAGAGACCGATCCTTATATGGGCTTTTGATGAAAAACTTTTTACTCGGCGGTATTTTTTTCAGAGGACCCTTTAGTTGCACAAGTTTTTCTCGAAGATGGCTCAACCGATTTTGAAAAGTCCTAACAATCATGAGAGACAAGAGTTCGATACATCGCATGACGAGCTTCGATTTTTGAACCGGGTCCCGGAATTCCGGTAATTACCGGTTAAATCTAAGATTGTCGGTTTCTCGGCCACTGTTGGTGATATTAGACTGATTTTTTTACCTTTCGTCTTCAAATTTTCTGAACACTTGTTTTGAGGTAATGTTTCATGATTCAAGCAACTTTTGTCACTTTTGAATTTTCAATATATTACTATTTTAGAAAATTTTGAGTTATTATTTTAATTTTTAAATTCGTAAAATTCTTAATGTTCTTTGTCAGAAATGTAAACTATTTGTCCTCACAAATAAACAATAAAATTGTGAACCTCCTCGCACCAATTGGCTATTTATAATAGTTTTTGTGTGCAAATCTTTTTCAAAATAAAGTTATAAAATTACCGAAAAAAATGGGCAAATATATTTTCAAGCGTTATGCTTTTAATATGACAAATGTTTACTTGTTCTGCAGTTTCTATCCGAAGTTTTGGTTTTTCACAAGTGATTTTTTAATGATTTTTGCCCGAAAAATTATGACGATGATTTTAATTTTTTAATTTTAAGATTTTGGACACTTTTCAGGCTAACCTACCATTTATAATGTTGAAAAATGCATTTGAAAAAATTGAAATTATACGAAGTGAGGTCCAAGGGCTTACCGTCCATAGAAATATATATACTGTACACTGTACTGAGACTCCGAAGTAGCACAAAGATGACCATCAAGTAATCTTTGATTAATTAATTTGAATAGTCGTTTCAAAGCAATATTTTACAACCTCACATCAGTGCTGTAACATCAGTCATCTGTTTTGGGGTATTTTCTAATAAATCGAACAAAATTGACTTGGAAAGGTCGTGATCTTTCTTCTTATAAATTATGAATTTGACGGATGAACATCAAGATTATTGCTACAAAATATATTTTTATACAGTATTTCCTAAATGAAATTGAGTAAGAATCAGAGAAAGCTTGTATACGCAAATAATAAGAAAAATTTAATTTTCAAAATCTGGAAACAAATAATATATGGATAACAGACCCTTAGAGGACAGATCCATAGACCGATTCCATTGATCATATTTGGACGGGATCAATCAATTAAATGCTCAGATTCCGTATTTTCAAATATGCAGGATCTGTCCTCTGAGGGTCGGTATAAGCGATTCCCATTTCTTCGGAAACAATTATTCATGCAAGAACTGACTCTGGGCAGCAAAATTTATATTTTTTTATTCAACAACTTTTAATTTAATTTAATCCATAAATTCGATGACTACAGCAGGGATCGGCATAAGGGAAATAAAAATCATATCGGATCGGATCGTATCGATGAAAGGTGAAATAATACCTATATGCGATCGAATTATCTGGTTGATTAATGAAAAATATTCAGAATTTTGAATAAAAATTTGAGAGATCGAAAAGTCTAAGATGAAAAGAGATTATTTACTATGAGTATGTCTAATTTTTTATAAAGTAAAACTCTAAATGGGCCGAAGTCCGATAAAAGTTATTCAATATTTATACTCTAGTAATTTTGTTGACTGGCTGTAATGATGAGAAATATAGTAAATATAATACTCCTTCTGATACAGTTACAAGTTCACCCTCCTTCAATACGATCCGATCCGATATATGGTTAAAAATATCTGCTGTTCGATACGATTCGATCCAATACAGTTCAAATGTCCTCCTTGCGATTCGATCGCATATAGTTATTATTTCACCTCTCATCGATACGATCCGATACGATTTGTATTTCCCTCATGCCGATCCCTGCTGTAGTCATCGAATTTTTACTCAATTTCAATGACTTTTCCTTGATTTTGCATAAATAATATATAAACTCATCTGATCGTTGACCTAATGCGGTTCAAAAATCGAACACATTTGAAGTCCAAATTTTTTGAAACTGACACTAGTTTACTTGAAAACTCGAAGTCGCTAAGTCTAGCCCTTGTGATACTGTATTTGACCGAGTTTGACCAAATAACATATCTTGTCAAAATCATAGATGATTCTTTGATCTTAAAAATAAATAGTATTTTTTGAAGTTGAATGTACTTGAAAATACTTTAAATGACATTTTTGCATATTTGTTCTTATTTTTCGTTTTTATAAAAGTAGCGATCGAAACTTTTATTATTAGACAAATTGGGTTTAATATAAGATAATTAATTTTTAACAACTGATAGTTTTCAATAATTGAACTTGAAATAGAACCAGAAGTAAAAGAAAACATACTAGAATTGACATTAAAAATTCAGAGAAGATACAAAAGGTTGGTAAATTAAACCATGAAAATAAATATTCTGCCTGCAGAATTATTTATCACCAGTTTTTATTTTGCATGTCTCTAAAACATATCAGCCAAAAAGAATAATTTTTCATAAAATGATCAAAAACGGTCGGCTTTTTTTTCTTATTTAAGAAAAAAAAGAGGAGAATGAAAAAAATATTCTGCCTGCAGAATTATTTATCACCAGTTTTTATTTTGCATGTCTTTAAAACTATCAGCCAAAAGAAGTAAATTTTTTCATAAAATGATCAAAAAACGGTCGGCTTTTTTTTTCTTATTTAAGATTTAATATCATTATTATTTAATATTAAAAAATGTTTATTCCTTATATTTCGGTTATAGCACCGCATTCTTTCAAAAAAGTGAGATTTTGTTCAGAAAATTAATAAGTAGACTTGAAACTTCAGCATTCTAAAATGACAGCAAAACTAAACGGAGGTAAATATTTAAAGAATTTTAGGGCTTTCTGAATTTTATTTTTGAAGCCCATTTTTGAATAAAGAGCAAATGGTTTTCGTCGCTTTTGAATATAGTCAAAGACGGGGCGTTAGTTTTGAATGAAAAAATGCCAGTGTCAATTACGTTTCGAGAATAAGTGTTCATATTTTTTGCAAAATTTTAAAATGTGATTGGTACGAAAATGTTCATAGAACTAGTCGATCTTTTTGTGCTGGGTTGAGATAACTGATATGCAGTTTTCCTTTTTATTTTGGCAAGACTTTTTTTAAAAAATTGCAGTTGGTTTTATGCTCAAAAACTTCGCCTCCTCGGCCGGATATGACCGTGTCTTCGTGAAATACGGTGATGGTAAGGGTCGGAGACTCCATTACCGATATAATCGGACCTTGCATCAACAAATAAATGATAGATACATTCTGGGTATCGAAACACACAAAGTTTGTCTTTAGCTGACCGACTAATAGCGTGGCTGCTACTTTCACCAGTTTAGTGCGACATTCACATTGAAATTGGCAAAACATTTTCATTTGTTTTAATTAAAATGTTTACAAAAAGTTTCTGTGTTTTTGCACCACGTATATCTTTAGGGAGAGATGCCATCTATTTGAGGTTTTTTTCTGGTTTTTTAATCAACAGAGAAAAAGTTTCATTTTCTGATCAAGGGAGAAATTTAGGGTACATTTCTAAAATATGTTTTTAACTCGATTTCAGGCCTTCCCTTTAACATAAAAAATCATTTGACTTGAATTCGGCTACGTTGTAAATTGAGTGAATATGTTAGAAATTAGATATCTTTTTGGCATGATCCTTGTGGAATAGTTTTGGAAGATGTTTCATCTCCAAATTTTTCTGAAATTTTTGGAACTCAATTTGCCGTTTTTCCACAAAAGTTCACAGTCCAAAATACTAAGACTATTTTATCATTGTTTTCAAAAGTGAAATTGAGTTTACTGTCCCTAAGTGTTGATTTTTTCAAAAATTTTCCTTTAAACTGCTTTTTTATAATACGCCAAGCAGTCCGTCGGCGTAGCGTAGCCAAGATATAACATCTCCACTTTTTCTTAAACTTTTAACGACATCTGTTTTCCAAACATATGAACAAATAAATTTTGATATAATACTAGAAAGACACTTCCCATAGCTAGCCGTTCAACTGACACAAAACACCATATTCTAGTGCGAAATATACTAAATTTCTAAAGAAGTATGTATTCATGAGTTCTCAAAAAATTCAAGCGAGTGGAGTAAGGGTAGAATTTTGCCTTCAGAACTCTAATTCTCAGGAAAAAACTTTTTTGCATTGGCAAATAAACAAATTTAAAATTTAAACTTTAAAACTCTGAACATTCAACCGGAAGGGTAGAGTTTTTTATGTCTGAGGGACATTAACTCGTGTGTTTCTCGGAATCGAATTTATTTTTTCTAGCATAATTTAGCTTTGAATTCCTTAGTCGAATTACGGAATAAGAAACACTCTTTTAAAAGAGGGGAATAAAATTGGGTTTGATGTCATTTTTCAACATTGTTGTTTAATCTGAATCGCCGCACTAGGGGGGCAGGGGCTCCTTTCCTTTGTGCATTTTTATTTGACCGTACGCTTCCGAAAAATGGAATTTTTAGAGTTCAAATTTTAAATTATTTTACATCGAAATATTCTTACGCATTGTTGCTCTAATCAGTTTCGAAAATTCTACGATTCTGTTTTCGATTTTGAAAAATTGGTTGAATTAATTCAAATTTATTCCATTCAAAAATAGGTCGCCAATTTTTCTATCAGTATTCTTCCAATAGTTAATGAACATAAATTGGTGATTTATCTAAAATAAAAATAGGTCCTTTTATTAAGTTTTTTGAATCCAGAAAATTCTTAAACTCGGGGATCTACGTGTAACTGTTTTTTATGTTTTGTCAGCAATAAATTGAATGACATTTAACTGCTGAATTTCGGTTCTGAAAGTATTTTCAAAATCGCTTTTTTAAGAATTTTCAAAAGATCGTTAATTTCAATAAAAAATTCGGTGTTCTTGGTTGTGATCCCACCAAACTGTATTTCTCCAAAACTTGTAAAAAATCTTGTAAATTTTGAGGATCTCGTGAATTCATTGAGATTAATTATTTTCAATTTATTTACCCGAAATTCTCCTTGACTTAGAATATAGAACTTTTTCTAGATTTATTTTGGACCTAATATCATCCCGCTATTTTTTCAAATTTGACAACTCCTTTCCCATAATTTTACGATTTACGTTTCGAATTAGTACAGTTATTTTTTAATTTTGTCTAGATTAGAATTCAACTTCAATTGTAGATTGTACAGGTTTTGGTATGTTTTTTCTTCTCTGCAAAAAAGGTTTATTTCTTTCCATTTTTTTGACTACGTTAGACTTACATGCTCTTTATTTACTTTCTCCTTGCAATTTTTCCCAATTTTAGCAAAACGTGGTGTGTTTTTGGTTTTGTGACACCTCAGTAATAAACTGAAGTGATTTTCAACCGTACGAATTCTTTTTAGCTGTTTTTCAACAGCTTGACACTATGCTCTTCGTTCTTCTCCATTTTTATCTGTTAGACACTTGTTCAAATATTTAAAAAATGTTATATCCTTTATATTTCGGGTTATGCAACCATTTTTCAAAGGTGAATTTTGCTTCAGAAAATAATAAGTAGACTTGAACTTCAAGCTTTCTAGAAATGACAGCAAAACTAAAACGGAGTAAAATTTAAAGAAATTTAGGATTCTGATTTTATTTTTATATTATTTAATTATATTATTATATTATTAATAATTATCATTAATTGATTATTATTAAATTTAGATTCTTAAAAACTGCTTAAATCTGATTAATATACCAAAAAACGTCGGTTATTTAAGTAGAAAATAAATACCGGATTCGATAACTTATGCATGCGGGTCGGCAATACCTGTCTTTCCTTTCCTCCAATCCTGTCCAGTCCTGTCCTGAATTTTAGGACAGGACAGGACATAGACAGAAAATAATTAACCTGTCTTTATTTCCATCCTGGAAGTGAGGACAGGACAGGAAAAACACAGAAAATATAAAACCTGTCTAATTTCTGTCCTGTGAAAATAATATATTTGCAAATTTTAGAAACCAATGATAAAAAATGTAAAATAACTTTTTAATTTTTTACAAATATTTAACTCGCTCTATAAAACAAGAAATAATAATAAATAAACTTTGAAAAAATATAGGACAAAAAAAGTTTAGTTTAACAAAAGTTCAATGCTACAAATTTAAATTTTATTTAAATAAAAATCGCTTTAAAATATTTAACAGCTTATGGAATGAGGCATTTCATACAATAAATTAAATTTAATTTTTGGTTTAAAATTTTAATAAATTTCTTTCTATCAATACGAAAATTTGCCTGAAATTCTACAATTTACACTTATATTTTTTTAAAATTTGCAATTGTTATTTTTAATTTTCTTGAAAATTGATACGTTGTGAAAATTTTTATTAATTAAAGATTTATTCAAATTTATTCAATTTTTTTAGAAAATTTGCAAATTTTTTTAATAAATGATAAAATCGAGAGGAAGTTTCTTTATTTGCATTATTAATAAAGTCGAATAATATAAAATTTCGATTATACTATGCAAAATTTTTTATAAATTGTCAAAATTTTGATAAATTTTTTATACAATTGTC
>SCLH01000709.1:162192-174114 GCA_004367855.1 Oikopleura vanhoeffeni | reverse complement strand
ATTATTTTTAATAATTATCATTAATTGATTATTATTAAATTTAGAATTCCTAAAAACTGCTTAAATGTGATAAATATCCTGAAAACGTTGGTTATTTAAAGGTATCCCTGCTCCTAATTTCACATATTCTCGATAAAAATATTACCCAAACAGGGCTCGAAGATATAATTCAGATTAGCCAGTTTGTAGAACTAGCCTTCAGCTTGCGTCAGAAAAACGTGTCAAAAACTTTTTGTATGGGAGTGGGTGTCGCTGATTTGAGCCTCTTCCAAGGTCAATTCCCGCCAAACTAGCAAAGGTGATATTCCAAAAAACATTTGTAACTAACCAACCTTCGCGGTAATTTTGAAACTTAACAGTAATTGATACAATCCCACCTACGCCGAGTCGGCACCATACGCCGACACCTACGCTTTTAAAAGCCTCTTAAAAAGACACGAAGTTCGTACCTTACTCCTTCAATTTTCATCAATTTTTATTATTTTTTTTGTGTGAGGCTCGGAGAAGCCTTACAAATAATGCAAAATCGCTTTTGTTTTGAAATTTGCTTTCAGCGGACAAAACGCGAAAAAAACATAAATAAATTTTGAAATGGTCAGTTTGGGAGGCTCAGGCAAAAGGTATCTCCTCCACCAGTTTGAGAGATATAGTTTCGACTCATACTGCATCAGAAAGCACAAGACTTGTTTTACAATGCATTAGGAGTTTTTTTTTAATTTTGCTTCGGCGTCTCTTGAGGGCCATGTGACATGTCAAATATAAATTTAAAAAAAACTCTCTAATGGATTGTCATAACAAGGCTTGTGCTTTCAGATGCAGTATGAAGCCGAAACTGTATCTTCTAAACTGGTGGAGGAGATACCTTTTGCCTGAGCCTCCCAATCTGACCATTTCAAACAATTTGGCTAAAAATGAAAATTTGACATGGGCATGTCAAAATTTTCATTTTTAGCCAATTGTTTGAAATGGTCAGTTTGGGAGGCTCAGGCAAAAGGTATCTCCTCCACCAGTTTGAGAGATAAGTTTCGACTCATACTGCATCAGAAAGCACAAGACTTGTTTTACAATGCATTAGAGAGTTTTTTTAAATTTTGCTTCGGCGTCTCTTGAGGGCCATGTGACATGTCAAATATAAATTTAAAAAAAACTCTCTAATGGATTGTCAAACAAGGCTTGTGCTTTCAGATGCAGTATGAGCCGAAACTGTATCTTCTAAACTGTGGAGGAGATACCTTTTGCCTGAGCCTCCCAAACTGACCATTTCAAACAATTTGGCTAAAAATGAAAATTTGACATGGCCATGTCAAATTTTCATTTTTAGCCAAATTGTTTGAAATGGTCAGTTTGGGAGGCTCAGCAAAAGTATCTCCTCCACCAGTTTAGAAGATACAGTTTCGGCTCATACTGCATCTGAAAGCACAAGCCTTGTTTGACAATCCATTAGAGAGTTTTTTTTTAATTTATATTTGACGTCTCTTGAAGGCCACGTCCAACTTTCATTTTGAGCCTAAATTTTTGACAAAATTTAGAAACCAGAAAAAATGCTTCAAAATAATTTTTTCCGTAAATACAAACATTTTAAGGATTTTTGGTGCATATTTTAAAATCGGTAGCCTCAAAAGAAACAAAAGAAATTTTTGTTTTCGTTTTTTGGTTTTTTGGCGCCGAAAGCAAAATTTAAAAAACAATAGCAATTTTCATTATTTGTTAGGCTTCTGCGGAGCCTCACACAAAAAAAATAATAAAAAATGATGAAAATGAAGGAGTAGGTACGAACTGGCTGTTTTTTAAGAAGCTTTTAAAATTACTGTTAAATTCAAAATTACCGCGAAGTTGTTCTGTTAGTTACAAATGTTTTTTTGAATATCATCTTTTTTAGTTTGGCGGGAAATGACCTTGGAAGAGGCTCAAATCAGCGACACCCACTCTCTTAACTCCGTGACACATAAGCGAAAGCAAGAAGACATAACACAAAACGAAAATCTATCTCTTCTCAGGTTTTATTATGAAAAAACCCTAAATTTTGATACAACCTGTATAATTACTATTCAAATCTTTTAGTGGGCGTTTTTGTCCATAAGTGCTAAATTTTTTCTAGAACATGCAGAAAACCACCGTTTTTTGGACATTACGCCTCGAAAAATTTATTCTCCTCCCAGGTTAATTTGCAAATTAGCTCAAAATTTTGCAAAAGCTAGTTCAAAACAAATATAAACTTTACAGTGGCGTTTTTTTGCAATTTCGACCCCAAACTCAAAATAGGAATTTTTCAAGGTCACGTGTAAAAATTTCCGAAAAATGTGCTTCGATTTTTTCGAAAGTAGGCTCAAAAGAAAGCTGAGGAAACACTGAAAGAGGAAGTTGGCCTACGTCAACCCAATATTAATTGAAGTTTAATGTCAAATGAACATAATTTTGAGAAAAATACTTAAAAAAAATCGAAAAAACGCAAAATTTTCGAAAAATTTTGTTGTCATTTGGATTGTTTTATCCGTTCAAAACATAAACAATTGATTTGGTGCATTGTTAGGACATAATTACTGCATAAAATGTAGGGCAGGATACCCTTAAGTAGAAAAAATAAATACCAGATTTGATTAACTCATGCATGCAGGGGTCGGCAATACCTGTCCTTGTCCTCCTGTCCTGTCCAGTCCTCAATTTTAGGACAGGACAAGGACATAAAAATAATTAAACTTGTCCTAATTTCTGTCTGGAGTGAGGACAGGACAGGACAAGAACAGAAAATAATAAAACCTGTCCTAATTTCTGTCCTGTGAGAATCAGAAAAAATTTGTTACAAAATTATCATAAAATTTTTGTAAATGTTGTCTAATTTTTATAGAATTTTCAAATTTCTCAATCAAATTATATAATTCTTGATAATATTGTCATATATTTAAAAAATTTCTCCCTCAGGACAGACAGAAAATTTGAAATTCGCTGTCCTCAGGACAGGACAGACATTTTCAAATCTTCTGCCGACCCCTGCATGCATGATCCTAGACATAATCTGATGTAGAACTTGCTCTAGTGCATGAATTATTGGCTGTAGATTATTTTCCCAACCTAAGTCAATCTTAAAAATGAATAGATAGCGCGTGTTCGAATTCCAGTAATGTTGTCTTCATGATTGTCTTGAGTATGATTTTGGACAAGGGTGTTTGATATTGGGTCCGCCAAAGTTTGTCGGTGTGTAATCACTCAAGCACTAAGACAATCACTGAGACAACATTAGTGGGATTCGGAACCGCACCATAGAGATAGCAAGCTAGAAGTTAACAACGATAAAGGTTTAGGGATCCGAACCGTTAAATCATGACTATTTGAACGATGCGAAATGTAAGAGTAAGCTTGGGCGGCCGCTTATATTCAAGCCAATTTAATTTGCTTATTCTGAAATTCAGGCTTTTGATTGGTTGCAATTATTCCGACTTGTTTTTACTTTTTGACCCTCATATCAAATTTAGAGAAAAAAAGGTGAGTAAATTTTACTCAGTAAAACATGAAAAATTCCTTTAATTCCGAGTAAAATTACTTTTTTTTATTTTTTAATAATTTTTATAATTTTGATCACCAATGTCGTACAGCCTACCAGACAAATGAGTTATTTCAAAATTACAAAATTAAATTTTTAATCTGCCAAAATGCGATTTTGCCGTTTTCTTAGCAGACTGCTAGTAGCAGTTTAGGTCAAGGTACAAAATAGGATCAATCAATTTGTTAAGGAAAATTAAGATACTTTATTATAATTAAATTTACTTTTCTGCTGGCCAAAATCATGCTGGGTCAGGCGGCTTAAAACTTTTTTCAATAAGAGATGCACCCCGCGTCGCAAGCATACTGTTTCGGAGAAACGAATAACCAAAAACGGACACAGAATAAGATAAGAAGGCAAATAGTTGAAAAACGAAAAATAAGAGAAGTTTTGAGTATTTTATTAATTTTTTGGGTTCGTTTATTGAAAATAGAAAATTTACGAAAACAAATGACAGATTCGTGGAAGATACTCATGCCAGATTTATCCAGTGAGCGTTCGTAGTAAATATGACTTGCCTTATCCGTTTCTCTCAGTAGTAAATCGTTTTTTTCTGGTCAATCCGATCAGGTCAATCCGATCAATCTTTATTTTCGGGTCAATCCGATCAGGTCAATCCGATCTATTTTTTTACGGCTCAATCCGATCAGGTTTTTTCAAGTCGGTCTGCCGACCTCTGGTGTCAAAACCGTTTACATTTTGGCTTTAGGAAACGGCTCATCTTATTCAATTGGCGATTTGAAATAATGAATTTCAAAACTCAAAAATGGATATTGATGTTTTTGATTCATTTAAGATAGGCCATCTTGTGAAGATTTTTTTTTCTGGTCGTTTAAAGACTCAAGATTATTTTTGTTTTCCAATAATTTCCAAAAAAATTGAGTTTTCGGCCAATTGTTTGAGATTTCACAGGTGGTCTCTAAGTAGAGGACCCCGACCCAGTTTTAGCAAAGCTTTATAAAGAGCTAGAGGGCTGGTTTTTTGGCAAGTAAAAATTAAACTTTTTTTGGTCACCCGTTTTTTTGCATGAGAGTCGCCGATTTTTGACTATCGAAATTCCTCACACATCTTTTGATAAAGATTATAACAAAAAAGGTTCGAATAGAGTTATGTTTTTAATTAAAAAAAAATGGGGAAAATGATGTCATGCTATGATTCCCTATCACTATTATCCCAAATTAAACTGAACTTGAAGTTCACACTTCTCTGAAATAGGTAACTCGTTTATGTGCCGTAGAGATTGGAGGCGTGGGTTCGAATCCCACTTTAGTCATTATTGCTGAGACGATGCTAACGTAATCACTAGCCAGTCACAGTTAGTTAAGTAATAGGTTTATTATCAATATGAAATATACAGTTTGTCTCTTGATTAATAATGATAGTCCACTCTGAAATCGGGGCCGTTTATATCCCCTATTCACACTTTTGTAAATATCCCGGCCCTGATTGGAAACGTAGTGTGTTTTTAAGTAGTAGGGCCGGGATATTTACAAAAGTGAGAAATAGTCAGGTTTTTACTTTTAAGATACAGGTATAATCCTGAAATTCACATTATGTGAAATGTTGAAAACATAACTTATCAGATTTTTTTACGATTTTACAATCACATTTATCAACAATCAGAAAAAATGTGTTCGGATCACAATGTTATTTTTGCTATAAGGACGCAGACTATAAGCCCTCAAGGAAAACCGTATACACATGATACAAATTTGGTGATTTTGGTGCATTTTGGCAATATATTCGAGGAACAAAAATTTCCTAGACACACTTGAGGTTCGATTTATAAATTTATAATCAAACTTGGCAGTAATAACCTGAAAATTCTGTCCATATTTAAAGCTCCTTTCTGTGGTATGATATCATATAAGAGATACCGAAACCAATGAGGCTAATGAATGAGGCTCCTCTAAAGCCAGATTAAAAGCTCTTTTTTCTGCCAGCGATACAACAGAAAATGTCTGATCCCGCTTAATATCAATATAATCTGCCTTTTTTGCTCTTGTTAGATGCATTTTATAGCGACTTACATATGCAGTCGATTACATGTAAATATAGGGGACAGCCAGAGAAAATTAACATCAAAAATTCACTNCAACTTACTTAAGCAAACTGGAAGAATTTGAGAGAAATAACATTCCCCCAAATTCCAAAATTACTTTCATTAAAAAAATGAGAGACAAATTTTTTATGGACCACTTCAAAATATTGCAACAAAACTTCAGAAACTACTTCGAACGCCGAAATGCGGAAGCATTTTTTATTCGAATATTTAAACCTAGTCTTAATAACCAATGCAAGCACCGTCATTTCTCGCTATTTTGAAAGTGGGCATAAAAATTTGCCTCACATTTGCCCACTGTTTTATTTCGTGAACTTGAACTGTTCTAGATTTTAATTTTTTGTAGTTTTGAAACTGTAAAATTAATCTTTTCACAAACACCTGAAGATGCTTTTAGCGAAACGTTGTAAATGAAATAAATTATTAACCAACTTGTATTATTTCATGGATTTTAGGTTCAAAAAATGCGGAATTTGAGCATGTGAGTTGATCCCTTCAAAATCTGACCAATAAAAACGGCATATTCTGCAATCCAAGAGTTTGATTGGGTGCTTGTATCCCGCGTTGTTTGTATCATTCAAATAGTCACGATCTGTCAACTGAAAGTCTGTTATCCATATATGGACTTTATCATGCTACATAAAATTTGAATTACATTGCCAGTGAATGTTTTCAGCAAAACATGCCCCATTTCGACTGATTTTTGCTCAAATTTGTTAAAAAGAATATTTTGTTTCAATTTTTGAAGCAATTAAGTAAAAAATGTAAAATCATCAAAAATCACATTCAAATTTTGATTTTTAAATAATTAAGTAATTCTTTTGCAATCAGTTGAAATCTTTTTCAATTTATTGGAAAGTTCATATCTTTTTTTTAACACGCCAGCCCCTATTCCGAACAGTTCATTTCAAACATTTGATTAGTATTGAATGAGAAAATACGAAAACCAAAAATCGAGCTTATTTAAAAGATACAAACGGCCCTGTATACTTTCAGCCAATCAAAAACCTAGATTTTAAAAAACACCAATGAAATCGGCTTAAATTTGGCAACTTGAGTCTATTTTCGAATTAAGCATCGTTCAAATCAGCTCTTTATGTATGTTCTTCGTTAATGATCCATATATTTTATAAAACGAGCTTCAAATCATTTTTATACAGTATAATTGAAAGGTGAACTTGATTCGTGGCCGTAATAACGGAAAATTTGAGTTTTTATGGATAGAAAAAAGTACAGAAATAAATTATTAATTACCAAAATTTTGGGATTAATTTGACTGGCTTGAAAACCGTTATTTTTAAAATAAAATTTGTATTACCTTTTAGTGTAGAAATTAATTCTCCCATAGCTTCTTCGATCCCGTCGATTACGTAGGAAATTTGTCCCGCTCTTTTTGATGCCGATAATTCCCACATTACTGTCGTTAAAATTCCTAAAAAAGCCAAGCCAAATAATGTGTAAGGATATAATTTCATGTAAACTAAAGAATGTTTTGAAGCGAAATTAACTATTCCGTTTGTTTCATTGACATCGTAATTTTTCATTCTTAGGTCAGGGATCAGTATTTGCTACTGTGATCGATGTCTAAAAATATGAAATCTAGAGTCTAGATTCTAGACAGATGTTTTTATAAAATCAAATTTTATTTTGCTATAAATAATTTACACTGATTTTTTTTTATAAAATCCCTTCCTTGAATAGCAATAAGATTTAATAAATTCATAATCAGCTAATTTATAATTATCACAAGTACTTAATACCGGGGTCAAATTCTAATTACTTACTAATTATAGAAAAATTATGAAAACAATACAAGAAAAAGTTATGTTTTCTACACAATTGAGAATCTCATGAAAAATACCTTGTTTGACGCTGAACTAAACACAGTCGAATACGCATTTTTAAACCTCTTATTCTGTACGCCATGTATATGAGTATTTAACTCGTAGACTTTAGACATGAATCTGTACCCAGACTCGATTTTAGCCAACTAGTTGCCTCACTTTTAAATCGGCCATATGAGCAAAGTTTCATTATCAACATTCATTTTTCAATAGCTTAAAATAATATTCAGACAATTTTCTATACAAATGAAATAACAAAATAAAATTTTAAACGAATTTAAAGGCATTTAATGAAGATAAGAAAACAAAAAGTTGCGGAAAGTTGCTAAAAGTAGCGAAAAAAGTGCAATAATAAGATGAAATTAAACCTTAATTTATATTTGCAATTACCTGATATAAAACTTCAAATGATTTTCTAGCGGTCTGTCCAAAAATAATTATATGTTTTCTCCAAAATTCTCTAGTGAAAAGACTCTTTAATTATTGTTCTATATCATTTATTTGGGTAATAACAAGAGACCTAGTCACGCCTACGCATACCCCGCAAAACCCTTTCAATGAATTCTATTTAATTAATTTTCGGAAGTTTTGACTTCCAGAAATGCTCTATTTTAACCGGAGGCCAATTTTCACAATAATACAAACAGAAATCTTGAAATTAAAAAACTCAATGGGTAATTATTGATTAATCAAAAACCATTGTACCGATAAAGGGTAATTTAGAAAAAGTTCTCAAATTACATAAAAAAAATTGGGATGAACTTCAGACGCTTTAAGACTTTCTTCTCATTACACTAATGTCCGAAAAAAATCAGGTGACGAAATAATTCAAAAATAAGGTTTGAAATATGTCATAAATAAATCCTTATTTCTCGAAAAATAAGATCAGTGACGTGTTTGGAAAAATATTATATGTTCAAAACTCTTAAATTAGGTGTTAATTGACCCAAAAATTTTTTCGACGTAATTTGATAACTATTTGCTTACTTGAACCAAAACCTTATTTCCTAATTTGAAGGTCACGTGATCGTTTTTTGACCTTGGTGTAATGGGAAAAAAGTCTTAAAAACTTCTTAATAACCACTTCACTTTCAAAAATTTATTTAAGCAATTTCTGAAAAAAATAGTACTACTTTTACCAACCTTANACCAACTTTATTCCTTGAATATACGGTCACGTGGTCATCTTCGGGCTATGTTGTAATGGGAAAACAGTCTTAGAATTTTTTTCTGATCCTGCTTTTTTGATGATTTAAATTTTTTTTGCAACAAATTAGTACTGTAATACAGTAAAAATTTTCGAAAAAAACGCACAAACGTCATTATCCAAATAGTCGATTGAACACTTTGTAAATTGTCATTCATACAGGATTAAGGGTCCTAAATTGCGATTAAAGACCATCGCCAAAAAAAAGAGAGAGATGAGGCCAGAGTGTATCCGGACATTTTTCAGCACGTAGCTCGAAGAAGATTTTTTACGAAAGCCCCATTTGCACTGTACAATGTAAATAAACCTCCGAACGCAAGCTTATCAACAATCAGTAATCGTCGGCACTCGTCTCTCACACAGAAAATGAGTAACTAAGGCACGATGACGCCACTCTCACACACGCACTCTCTCTCTCACGACTCTCACTGATCCACGCCAAACATCCACTAATTTCTCCCTAGTCAACTCTACTGTATTCACTCAAGCCTGAACTTCCGCTAGCCCTTCACGCTGCCATCACCCCAAACGACGCCGGTGATCGCTCCCTCTCTGCCATCCCCTCGCACCGCACTCTCACAACATGAGCACCGTTTCTGAGGAACCCAAAGATCCTACTGCGAAAGCACAACAAAGGCTACCTCCCCTGTTCTTTTAACATCGCTCAAGATCTACGATTCGGCAAGTAGTCCCGACCATATCACCATCTTAATCTCGCAAATCTTTACGAACGCTTAATCATTCACTGCGACACGATCAGTTATAAATTAATTGATTTCAAACCTTTAATAACCACAATGGGACCGTGTCCCTCCCCTTCGCGTTTTTTTGACAAACAGTTTTAACTGTAATTTATCAGTACTGTCCTATGTTTTTGGCAAAATTCGAATCCACCCCACAATAAAATACCTTTCACTCCACCACACAACCAAAGCGCCCAAAAGATGACCACTCACTTCGTTCCGCGCCCGTATACAGTTCAGAGGTGAAATACAGTCACCGGCAAAATACTTCTGTTTTTTTTTTGCAAAAACAATTGCTTAACTCCTGTACCACGATGATCTTGTGGAGCCCATNTTTCTAGAGAAATTGGCCAAAAAGTCAGAAAAAATAACTTTTGATCGGATCATCGAAAATAATTTTAAGTTAAATTTTTGAACTTCTTGGAGCAAACTCTATTTAGGATTTTGCTAATTTTATTTTTAGAGCGCTAATACTCCCCTTTTGAGTCGTTTTAAACTTTTCAAAACTTCAAATGAGGTTTTGAACGTCCAAGGGTTAAAGTAACTTTTTTGTAAGTGAAGACTTGAAGTCTTAGACTTCACTTTTTAGTGTGAGAGAAAAGTTAAATACACATGTATAACTTTTATTTAAATAAAATACCGTTTAGTAATAATTTAAAAGCTTAGATTAGAATCAACTTTAGAACTGAACTCTTTTGAGGATTTCAATTAAATTTAAAATTTTAACTCCGTGGCGAATAATTTAGACTCGAGCTTTTTCAATTTTTTTTTGTCTTGCTGGGAAACTTTTTGCCACTTCAAAATTTTCGGATAAAAACTTTTTCAAATACTAGTTGCCACTTTTCAGCTTACTTTGTATAATCTGAATTTCTTCAGATTGATTATTTTTACTTTATAAATCGCCTTTTGAAAAAACACTAAAAAANTTTTTCGGCGTAATTTGATCACTATTTGTTTACTTTCACCAAAACCTTATTTCCTAATTTGAAGGTCACGTGATCGCTTTTGGACTTTGGTGTGATGGGAAAAAAGTCTTAAAAACATCAAAAAACCACTTCACTTCTTTCAAAAATTGATTTAAGCAATTTTTGGAAAAAAACAGTACTACTTTTACCAACCTTATTCCTCAAATAAACGGTCACGTGATCATTTTCGGGCTATGATGTAATGGAAAAAATGTCTTAGAATTTTTTTCTGATCACGATGAAAGGTTTAATTTTGTGATTTAAAAAATTTTTGCAAAAAATAAGTACTGTAATACAGTAAAAATTTTCAAAAAAAAAACGCACAAACGTCATTTTGTTTCGAAGTTTATCGATAACTTTATAACTGATCTTGTCATTATTGATTAAGCGTCGTAAAATGCGATTAAATGGTGTGCGGCAACTAGTTGGCTAAAATCGAGTCCACGAGTTAACTAGCGGTCATTTAATATATATATAGGGAGTTTTAAGTAAAGTTAACCCTTGGAAGCTTCCAGCCGATTAATCGGCACAAAAATTGTCGACCTTGAAAAATTGATCGATAAAAATACTCTACAGACTTTTAATGAAAATTCAATATTAAATTTGCCGAGGTGAATCTTAAAGTCTTAATTTGATTGTTTTATCACCAACCGTTCAAAAATTATCTTATCTTACTTATTTTGCCGATTTATCTGAAATTTAACTAATGCGCTCATTTCGTAAAACTGACTGACGACACAAAAAATTTGAGGGATTTTTGCTATGCGTAAATATCCATTTATTTCTTTTCGAGTTAATTACCGTAATTTTATATTTCGACAAATAAATCAATTGATTAAAAATTCTTTGAAATTGCGGCGAAGTTAGTAAATATGATGAACAAATTAATGTTTTTTGAGTGAATCAGGTTTCCTACTGTGTTCTTGACCGATTACCATCAAGATATATAGTGAAATATGATCAAAACATAATATTATTACATTTAAACAAAAATAAATACAGCATGTAACGTTTTTTCTTTCTTTTTTCCAATTTGCATTTATTGCTATCCGCTAATAAGAACGATCAGTTTCGGCAAATACCTACGTCTTTTTCTGATTAAACCAATCAAAACGGCAGAATTCAGATTTATGCAAATTGGAAAAAAGAAGGCAAAAACGTTACACCCTGTAAGTTTTACTATAACTTATTCTTTCGATTTTTTGACTTAAAATTGAAGTTATTCGAAATTATTTTTTTAATAAGAGAATATTTTGCAAATCTAACAAAAATTTATCGAACCTCACATATATTAAGGAAAATAAAACTTTGAAAATATAGAAAATTTTGAAAAATTTTTGACATCGAAAATTTTTGTTTTTTATATTTTTGGAAGCAAACCAGCCACGAAAATGACAATGCAACTAAAATTAGCTTCCTATCACTTCTGAGTCTCGAGATACAGCCTCCGTCGGTTACCCCCTTAAGTGCCCAATTTTCGGTCACTCAAAGCGCGCGCTTTAAGTGACCAATTTTTTGGTCACTTGAAGGTCACTCGTGCAATCACTGATTAGCAAGCCATTT
>SCLH01000709.1:130779-149738 GCA_004367855.1 Oikopleura vanhoeffeni | reverse complement strand
GCAATTAATGAGGATAAGAAAACAAAAAGTTGCGAAAATTACCTCCTGTTACAGAAAAAAGTGCATTAATAAGATAAAATTAAACCTTAATTTTTATTTGCAATTACCTCATATAAAACTTCAAATGATTTTGTATCGCTCTGTCTAAAAATAATTATATGTTTTCCACAAAATTCTCTAGTATAATGACTCTTAAATTATTTTGAAATCTAATTTCTCGTCGTGAGAAAGAAAGAGATAGACACACGCCTACGCATGATTCTTCTTCTCACTGATTCCTATGTAATCAGTGTTCCGGAAGTTTGGACTTCTAGGACTGCTTTATTTAAACCGGAGGCCAATTTAGAATGCAATAAAAGTCTTAGAAATTCGTGACGATTCTTTTAAGGGGTCTTCCACGTGATTTGAGTACTTTTGAAGAAAAGTCATTGTACAGTAATTTAAAAAAGTACTCAAATTACGTCAAAAAAATTCCAGGGTCAACTTCAAACGTTTTTAAGAACTTTTTTTCATTACACCAATGTCCGAATAAAACAGGTGACGAAATAATTCAAAAATAAGGTTTGAAATATCATATTTCAAATATGTCATAGATAAATCCTTATTTCTCGAAAAATAAGATAACGTGACGTGTTTGGAAAATATTATCATGTTCAAAACTCTTAAATTAAGTGTTTATTGGCCCAAAAAACTTTTCGGCGTAATTTGATCACTATTTGTTTACTTTAACCAAAACATTATTTCCTAATTTGAAAGTCACGTGATCGCTTTTGGACTTTGGTGTAATGGGAAAAACGTTCTTAAAAACTTCTAAAAACCACTTCACTTCTTTCGAAAATTGCATTCAAGCAATTTTTGGAAAAAAAACAGTACACTTTTACCAACCTTATTCCTTAAATATACGATCACGTGATTATTTTCGGGGCTATGATGTAATGAAAAAAAATGTCTATAATATTTTTCTGATCACGTATGAAAGATTTAATTTTGTGATTTAAAAAAATTTTGCAAAAAATAAGTACTTGAATACAGTAAATACAGTAAAAAATTTTCAAAAAAAACGCAACAAACGTCATTTTTGTTTTAAAGTTTATCGATAACTTTATACTGATCTTGTCTCAATGATTAAGCGTCGTAAAATGCGATTAAATGGTGTGTGGCAACGCGTTGGCTAAAATCGCGTCTACGAGTTAAGTGCCCGAATCGCCGAAAGTGCGTCATAAATGAGGTCATATTTCAAATATTACTTTTTTGAATTTTTGTTGCATTGCCTTTGGCAGAGTACTTAATTCTACACCTTAGTATTTTGCTTCATTTGAAGCAAGTGCGAAACTCCTTATAAATAAAATTGAAAAAACTGGTCAAATGAATATGATGTCATTTTGAACGCCCACAATTTTTTTCATTTTTGTACGGAAAACTTTATTTCTGTTTATGGCGAAAGTGTCGATATCGCCAAAATTTTTGGCAAATTTTTTGACGATATCGAAGATTATATCTGCGTTTCTCGTAAAACTTTGACGTCAGAGACCTAAAGAATCGTGTGATTCGACTGGTCAATAAACCAGAGTCAATGTGTATTGAATAATCAAATAAAACGCTTTTTTTCGAAAAATACATTTCTGATGAAAAAGCATTTCTGATGAAAAAGTTGTAATTATGATTGTTTTCGATTTTGTTTTGATAGATTTTGAACGATGACATTTAAATGGTTTGAAATAACATAAATTGAGATACATGATTAATCTAAGAGATGTGGGTTGAGGGAGCCAATCCTAACACTCCTAAGACCCCTTCTAGCCACTCATGAGGCCGCTTTCTCTTCTTTTCAGCCCACATCTCTTAGATTAATCAAAAGGCTTGGGCCTCATTTTTTTAGCATATTGATTTCAGCCAATCAGCCCACTGCATCTTTCCCGCCAAATTAAGCACCATTTGAATCGGGCTTCCTGACCAAATTAAGGTAGGAGATTCATTTATTATGTTTTTGAAAGTTGGTTTAATTGTTTAAACTTACACTTTTGCGAAAATGTTTGAGTTTGTTATTAGGATCTTCAGCCGTGATATAGTTTGCTTGAGATGATCCCTCTACATGCATACTACCAATTCCAATATGTCGATGTTCAGGTTCAACTTTGACGCGGTGATCCCGAAGATAATCCGGCCCGGAAAAAAGCATTCGGCCGCCACTCATAGATCCAACATCTAAAGTTTAAAATAACGAAAGGCTAAAGTTAATTAAAGTAATTTTTTCGACAAGTTTTTTTGGCCATTTGGCTTGATTCAATTGAGTCACTCAATGATCAAAAAATTTTATTCAATTTTTTGGAAATGAAATATGCTCATTTGGCGATAATAAATAATCATAAAAAGAAGGTCATCTTGATTGAAAAAATCCTAATTTATAAGTAAAAAACATTTTCGAACCTCCAACTAGTAAAATATTTCAAAAATATTTCTAGTTAGGCGCAAAAATTGTGACACAAAAAATATCTTCTTTTTTTCTCAATTTTCAATCGCTTGCAATTTCCTTTTCATATTCGGGTTTGACTGAGAAGTTTTGCTATTCATAATGTTCCTTAGTTGACTCTAGCAAAAAATAATTCGTGCCCAAAAGACCAAAATAGAATCAAACCAACTATCAAACCAGAAATTGACGATAAATTTTATTGTCTAAGGCCAGTTTTGAAGAAACGGTCCTAAAAATTTGACAGTTTTTGAAATTCCCAAAAAAAATGAAAAAAATTTCGATTTTCTCTTTGTGATAAATCATAATGATTGTAGTAGGCTGTCAGCCTAGTTTTGACTAGTTGATTTACTTACTTGCTCGATCACTTATAGGATCTATAGAATGTGTTGGGAGTGGGTTTCCTTTAGATTGTTGCTTCTTGACCATTGTGAAGAAAAATTAGAACTGAAATTTTGTTAAAGTTCATTTCGCAAAATAAAATTTGAGATTCTAGAAATTCCAATAAGTGAAGAAATTTTTCTAATTGTACATTCTTGGAATGTATTTTTAAATTGTTGAGTGTGACAATGAATTTAGATGACTAAAAATAGTTATACGATATTTTGTTTAATGATAACAGGCTACCTTATTTTAATTTATTACTGAAAGACCCTAAGTTTTATTGAAATTTAATTATTTATAAATATCATCTTGTAAATGACCTCAGACAGACTCACTCTTATGATAATAAGCAATGCAGTATTATAAAGCCGATAAGATACAGTCAAGCATCACTATTTTTTGTGCATCTACAGTTACTGTAGTACAGCCTTCATCGATCCACCGGACCATGCTGTATGTATTTTTTTAATTGCGGAATGATTATGGTTCCTTTGGTCTATGAAAGCTTAATTTTACTTTCACAGTTTTACTAAGAATGCTAACAAGGGGTTTGGCTATACGGTATAGCCTATACCCGGGCAGCTTGCATGGGTTTAAGATAGCGTCACATTGGGTAAGTTCGCGAAAATTTTCTTTATTACTATTGTTCGCAAATCACTACGAAGGAGGTCGATTTGAAAATCTAGAGTAAATGTCCATCGTGACAGACGCGTAGGTGAACTGTAGAACAAATATATCGCTTCAACAGATAAACACTGTCATATCGAAAATGATGCCTATGTGTCGTATTTTATCACTACGTCATAATTAGAGAAAGTGACCAATGAAATCACGGGATTCTATTCACAGGACCAATGAAATCACAGGATTTCTATTCTTGTGACGTAGTGATAAAATACGACACATAGGCACCATTTTCGATATACTGCCTGAGTTTCATTTCGAGATCAAAAGTGATTCTTTGTACGTCATTTAATTAAGCCGCTTTCAGAGCCCTATAAAGCTTTATCTTTTCAATTAAAAATATAAAGTATTTCTTGCGGGAAAAATGATTCATTCTGAAAATAAAATTATATTAAGGATGTGGGCGACGATAATTGAGAATTTTCAGAAAACTTTTTGATTGCCCCATTTTGTAGAGAATTTTTCACTGAGTTTTTAAAGCCTAGGATTTTTTCTTAATTTTGAATTGTTTCCAAAAAAAGTAGGTTTCAGAAAATTTATAGTTCAGAATTTGACCAAAAACTAGAAATTCACAAGTCGTTCCTGAGACTTTGGAAAAAAAGATCGGAAAAGGGCTCCCGTTCGGACCTTAATCCAAACTTTGTGGTGAATTTGATGTACAAATAAAAAAATTTCTATATATTTTCAAGGAGGAGTAGGCTTGTGCGTGAGGCTCCCAAATACGCTGTTTTGACCACTAGAGGCAAATTTTTGAAAGTTTCGCCCGCTCGGAGATGCGCATTTATATTCCGAAGTTGAATTCCGAATAACAAGAAAAAATGATAAGGAATGAATGAGGAGTAGGTTTTTTAGTGCTTTTAGAGACGCCTACTAAAAACCTTTTCTGAGCGTAGGTTAAGGTATTAGATGCTCTGAATAGTACGGGCACCTTCCCTAAGAGTTGTTCTACATATTTTGACAAAAAAATAATTATTTCTGATGCTAGGTTTCTCATAAACTTCACTTGAAAATGTGTAAAAAAGAGCCCAATTATCGTCGCCCACATCCTTAAGGGGGACTGGTCGCTGGTTTTATGCGGCCTTAGGGGCATTACAAATGCTAAAAAACGACCCGGGAGATAACAAAGTGTACCACCGACCATATTATCAAAACAAAATTTCGAAATTCTCGCGTTTTTTCCGAGTATTTTATTCAAAATGATCTACAAAATTACGTTTGCTTTAATTCAGCAACTAACGTCAGAATATCATTTTGACCTAAGCCAACTTTATGATCAGTGTTTCAGTGGCTTTCTTTTGAGTCTGCTTACAGAAAAATCAAAGCACTTTTTTTTTTAAATTTTCTCTTGAGTCCTTAAAAAAATATTATTTGAGTTTTCCGTTGAAATCTTAAAAAGTGACCAAGTTTATTGTTCGTATTTGTATAAGCTAGCTGAGAAAAAAAAAAGAGAATGAATTTTATAAATTTTCCTAGGAGAAAATTTTTCCGACGGATATTTGCCGAAAAAACGGGGGGTTTTCTCCATATTCTAGAAAAAATAAAGCGAAATTTGAAAAACTGACCAAGATTATGTTTGGCATACCACTTTTACAAGTTAATTCGAAATTGCAGTGTATTTCAACATAAAACCTGGGAGGAGATAGTTTTACCATTTTGCCTTAGGTTCTCTTGTGTCGCTAATGTGTGAAGGAGGAATAAATTTAGATTTATTTTCCTCAAGCAAAAGGCTAGTTCTACAACTGGCTTATCTCAATAATATCCTCGAAGCCCTGGTTGGCTAATATTTAATCGAGAAGAATCAATTCCAGCGACCAGTATTTAATGGGCAGAACAGATTTACAGTTCGTATACAGACAAACTATATCGATCCCCCTAGCCTTCAACTCCTTTTGCGAGATATTATTAAGTCCAAATATCTCAATCTACGCATATTGATTAACAATGCTCTGAGGACATCCAGGCCAGGGTAAATTCTCGGGAAAAAACGTTAATCTTTAAAGAGGCAGGATTTTTAGTTTGGTAACGCTCTGAGGACATCGGGGCCACATTGAAATTTTAGAAACGCTCCGAGGTCATCTGGGCCACATTGAAATTTTAGAAACGCTCCGAAGACATCTGGGCTATTTTTAAAGCTTATGGACACTCTTTTGTTGTTCCAAATTGACTAAGGAACACGATGGACGTATTTGAAATTCCAAGTTTTGAATTTTTATTCGACCGAAATCTAACAGGTGACAGCCTAGTTTAGTGTCATAAAACTCTTAAGCAAATCTAGAAGTCCCAGAAGTACCTGGCAATCCAATTTCATCTATTTCATTTAAATCCATAATAGAAATCTCTATAGAGAGACAGGTTGAAAAGATGAAGGTTATAAACCAAGTTGAAGTCTTATGATATTTTCAAGTGATACTAGAATTTTCTGAACTTGAAAATAAAAATCCATTTTCTCCGTTATTTTAACAAAATGGGGTTTCTAGAAATTCTATATGCTCAAGATGCTAACAAAATCGCTATAAGATTTGAAATTGGCCCAGATGTCCTCGGAGCGTTTCTAAAATTTCAATATGACCCAGATGTCCTCGGAGCGTTTTTGAAATTTCAATGTGGCCCCTATGTCCTCAGAGCGTTACCAAACCAAAAATGCTGCCTCTTCAAAGATTAAAGTTTTTCGCCCGAGAATTTACCCTGGCCTGGATGTCCTCAGAGCGTTGTTAATCAATATAACGATCGATACAAAAAGGGTTCCAAACATCATAAAAAAGGTATTCCTTTGTTCAAGCGATACATATGCGATTGGCAGGATTTGTATCTAGTTCATCGCCGCCAAATAATGCCGTCAAATTGGTTAGTTCAGTTTTTTAAAATTCTACTTGAAATGCAAAAAAATGCATGAAACCTAAAAAATGGTTTATGAAAAAATTGTTTAATTTAATTTTCTTGCATCAGAAGCTAAATTTCATCTTACAAAATTTCATCTCACAAGAGACCTTGAAGGCTAGAGCCTCCAGCCTAGAGATATCGATATAGTATGTCGGTATACAAACTGAACATCTGTTCTTTCTATGAAATACATTTCAAAATGTCAGAAATCAGGTTTTACAGGGTTGACCCCCCCTCCCTTAAAATTGTCAAATTTATGTAGTTTACTTAGCCGTTACACCACTCAATTTCTGTAATATTGCGGTGATCTTAGTGTAGTACAGTCAGACGAATTTAACTGGTGCGTTTAGTTCTCCTATAATAGCCTATTTATTTAAATTAAAAAATACGGTGAATTTTCGAGCTACATAGAATTATCCTGATTATTTGATCGAAATTATGTGTGAATTCCAAGTTCGGTCAGATTAAATGAGTCATGTTCAATTTCAACTTTCATTTTTCGGGGCTGATCTTCCCGGAAGCCAAATCTTTAGACTTATAAAGTCAACGTAGTCCAAAAAATATGAAAAATAACAAATTTTAAATAACAAATTTTGAATAACAAATTAGATATTGAATGAAGCTTTTTAATGTCCTGATAGCTTCTTCACTGGTGAGTTTTTCGTGATTGCAAGAGAAAAAATAATCAGTTTGAAGTGTCTTAATTTTAAGATTCCGTCGAAAGATTTGACCTTGATTCAATTTTTTTATGACGGTATTCTGAACTATTATCAATTTTGTTGTGCAAATTTCAATGCACCAAAAATGTCCGATTATACATTCCACGTGAAATTTTCCGGTGCCTACGAATATGATTTTTTGTGAAGATTCTGTAATTTCGGCCAAATCCTGGTTGGTTAAAATTTAAATCAATCAGAATCAAGGATTGAATTTTTGTGTCAGTTTCGTGTGCACTGCAGATCGCAACGAAAATTGTCGAAAAAATAAAACAAAAGGAAAAATTGAGCTTCAATTTTATTGGCAAATACAAATTTTGCGTTCACACTGAGTTTAAAAGATCGCAATTATATGAATTTTATATCTTCCAGGGAGATTCTATTTTGTGAATATGAATTTCATGCTTTTTATAGCGCCCTGATGGCGAAAAATCTTTTGGTGGTGGTTTCAAATCGATATCATGTTATTTGAAGTAGAAACTGTAGCCTCATTAGAATAAGCCTGTCCGCAGTCAAATTCAAGCCATATTTTTTCACATCCTAGAAAGTTGAGATTACACTACAAACTTTGTAGTACAAAAAACTTCCCTCGTTCAAATAAAGGTACAGATAAGGTTAATTTATTGACTCAGTTGAGAGGAAAATTGTCCATTATAAAAATTCACACTTCAAATTTAATTTTCAGGGTGGAAATTTAAAATGTACACCTCAAGTGCACGTGCCATTTTCGTGGAAAATCTGCGCTTGCTTAGATTCAAATGGCCGTGAAGATGCGTCTACCAGACGGTTAGTAATGGGTACGACAACAGTTCCATCCTGCGAAAATCAGTTATTTATGCCACAGCCGCCTAAATCATCAACCACAACAACAACCACAAAAACAACCACGACAAAAACCACAACCACTACTACAACTAAACCAACAACGACGTCCCCAGCCGTGACCACCACTGAAAATCTAACTACACTAGATGACCATGGATTTTCAGAAGAAGATCTTAAAATAAAAAGTGGTGCAAATTATCTGCCCGCTTGTGAGGCAGATATTCAATTTTATGGGAAAAAACCGTTTTGTGACGAAAATGGAGATTTTTACCCAGTACAATGCAATCCAAATACTCAAAATTCGTACTGGACACAGTGCTATTGTGTTGATATTAAAACGGGGGCGATGAGATATGGAACTTATCATAATGTGGAAACAGAAATTGTCAAAGCCGCGACGCCTCATAAAGGGGAAACAAACTTGAATCATGGACAACACTGTAGACCTCAGTTTAATTCGTTACAACAACGAGAAGAACAAAAAGCACAGGCGGAATATGGCCATGAAGCACAAAATAGCCAGGTAATTTTATCACACAAAACAAAATTTGGAATTTGAGTTCAAATCACATCAACATTAGATTCAAATTAATTCAAAACTATATCACAATTAAGTCAAATAAGAACAAATTTAATGAAATAAGATCTAATCAAATCAAATTAGATAAAATGAGATACAAATGAGTTTATAATAAAATCAATGAAAAATTACAATCAGATAACAATAAGATAACAATAAGATAACAATAAGATAAAAATAAGATAACAATAAGATAACAATAAGATAACAATAAGATAACAATAAGATAACAATAAGATAACAATAAGATAACAATCAGATAACAATAAGATAACAATCAGATCACAATTAGATCACAATTAGATCACAATTAGATCACAATTGAATCAAATTAGATCGAAACAAGATCGAAATTGACTTAAAATCAGATAAAAATTAAATCAAAATTTTATCCAAATTAAATGAAATAAGGTCAAATCTTTATTATAACTTTTATTTTTAGTTCGGTGACAAACCATTGTACCAGCCAGTTGTGAAACCATTTGTTGCTAGACCATGGATTAGCCCGGTCATTCAACCAGTTGTTAAACCAGTTATTCGACCAGTTGCCCAACCATGGTATCGACCATTTAAAAAAACAGTTCAACCAGTTGCTAAACCATGGTATCAACCAGTTCAACCAGTGGCAGCTAGACCTACTTATAAACCGGTTCTCAAGGGATATACTGGTCGAAACAATCCGCCTTATAATACCGCCTCCAATTATCATAGGTATCCAGCCGCTGTTTATCCAAAAGGCTCATTTTTAGCTGCTTATCCAACTATGTTCGGTCGAAAACGACGAAATTCTGTATAAAAATGTGGTTGTAATTATATATAATTTGACAAAAATTCTTTGAAATGATTCAGGTCGAATGATCGATTAAAACCTACCTTGAACTGCCAATTGACGTCAGCAGTGTTCTTGCCTGTAGCAATATTACTAATATCGTAAAGCTTTACAAAAATAATGAAATAAATTTAACCTAAAATAATGAAAATTATAAAATGTTTAATTCTTATTTATCAGAGCAAGGCCGCACTGGTGAACAGAGTAAGTTGCAAATGTTGACTGATAACAACGATTTCGAACAGGGTTGTAGGGTCTGGAAATGGAAAAAACGATGTAAACAGACATATCTTTCAAAACAGATGCATTTGAAGCCTTGAATTTTAAAAATCATTTTTGGAATCACTGTTATCGATTTTTCAAAAACAAATTAAAAATCATTAATTTTCTGAATTTCTCAATTTTTTATTTGAAATTTTGTATTTTGATTTGGATGGCTGTAATTTCCATGTTATAGCTATCAGAGCAAAAAAAAACTAAGGAAGAATGTAGTATTTTGTTTGGCAGAAAAATTTTTGCACATTTTTCGTTCTTTTTTCTGATAGACCGAAAACATCATTTCGGTTTATGCTGATTTGATCTCGGAAGTTCAAAAAATTTCCGATCAAACTAAATAATTTGTAGTTCCAAAATTTTCCCGAAATCATCATTTTGATATGAAAGGTGCCTCTGTGAGCATGATATATCTATTAGAGTACTTGCTGGGGGTTTATGCCACTTTTTTAGCCAACATTTTTGAATAATTCGGCATTTGGAAACGACTTATCCGATAGAGTTTTTAGAAGGCTCAACCTGAGCACAAATATTAATATAAAAATAAATTCAAAATAAAATGGTCCGAATCAGACCATTGTTTTCAATTTTTTAACAAAAACTGGTCCGATTCAGATGAGTCGTTTTCAAATGCCGGATTATATACAAATTTTAGCTTACAAAGTGGAATATAAGCCCCAGCAAGTACCGTGATAGATATGGCGAAAATCAAGCTGTTACATCTATCGAGTCAAAATATATCCGCAGACTTTACAACCCTTAAAAATTATCTGAAATATTTGACAAGTCATTCACAATATTTTAGTTTGATGGAAAACATTATTATACTTCATGCTCTTCTAAAATGATTACTACAATGCGGTACAAGTCACGCGTCGTTACATAATATCGCTAATTTATAAGCAACATTCCAAGTGTACAATATGCTTAGATTTTGGATTTCGAATTTATGAATTTACAAAAATTTTCACAGGAAACTATGGTTAAGTGGGGGGCTGATAAGTTATTTTGGTTGACAGAATGAATTTTAAGGGTTGTGATCGTAAATATTTAGGCTGCATTTTGTAAATTTTCAGTCCTTGCTATAAAAAATTTGATAGAAGAAATTCTATTTTTGTATACAAAGAACGTTTGTGGCCTTTTTGACTGAATGTAGGTGTCTTCTTTTTGTTTCAGTATAGATAATAGAATTTTTGAAAAGTTGGGTAGTTTTATCAAAGGATTGTTTGAATAAAAGTGTGGAGGACACTGCCACTAACCCACGCGACTCATTGTTTAAATATTTCGCCTCTCATATACTTCCTTCAAACTCACCTGCGATAAGAACTGCCCTCACAAATTTATCTTCCCCTTACCACGCGTGCCCACGTGTTGTGTATAAGGCCAAAACGTTTTATTTAAAGAAAATCGTCGTGACTCACGATTCATGAGAATCAAGAATAAGTCTCCAAATTGCAATAGGCGGTGAGAAAAAACATTTTAAAAAATATCCGAAAAAATTCATAAAGTACCTAAATAAATATGTATTATAAAAATATCTTGACCTATTTGTTTTGAAATTTGTCTTTTGCGTACAAAACGTTTTGTACATGTGACTTTTGTTTATGAGACTCACTAAAAATCTGACACCCTTATTAGCATGAGTGACAACTTTTTAATGCATGATGGTTATGAAAGTCAAAATAATGGGTAATGATCTTTTGGTCCGTCTTCAGTTTTTTTGTACTTTTTTATACTGATCATTTTCTGAATAAAATTTAAGCATTCCAATTAAGTCCAAAATTCTTGAACTTATGTAATGAAACTATTAAAGCCTGCACCTTATCCTTATGATTTCTTCAATTCAAAAGATTTTCCAGTAGTCCTTGGAATCGATAACGGCGGAGCTGATCAGCGAGTGATGCAAATTTGTAATTGTTACATAGGCATGTTTAAAATTCCACATACTTCAAAGATTGAGTTTAAAATAAAAAAATGTTGAAATACAAAAAGAAGTTGCAATTATTTTAGTCAGCTACGAGAATAGGCAGCCATAATATCTATAATAGGCTGTAACAAGCTTTGATTTTTAAGCAAATAAGAAAACAATGTGTTTTTTTCAAAGTTTCGCATTCGCTTACAGAAAATCCTTTTAGTCGTGAAGAAGTTAGTGAATGATAAAACATAATTCTGCTATCTTACGCCTTGTGTGAACATAAATTATCTTTAGTCTATAAAACCAGTATCAAACATTTGACTACGCCGAATCTTTATATGCTGGTTTTGAAGCGATTAGAGGAATTTTCGAAATTTTTCTTGGTCTAATAAAAATTATATACAAATCATGTACAGAAATCATGTAGTAGAGTCTACTAAGTAGACTGTTAAATTATAATATTGAAAAACCAGTGACAACCTTTACTAACAATTAATTGAAAAAATTGAGAATTCAAAAACTAGCCTGTTTATGATGGCCAAGCTAAACCTGATTGTGAAAAAATTATGGAAACGAATGCTCTCGCAAGAGCTGCTCTACCAATTTATTTAAGACCACCAAGCTACAAAGAAAATGTCCTAGTGGCTCAAAATTCCCAAAGAAATGACCCCGTTGGGAGTATTTGTCAAAAATTACAGATAACTTATCAAAATTTTAACAGAAATCTTGAACAATATGGTGGTGGAAAAATTTGGAATATTTATAGTTCAAAAATGGTAAACTTGTAGTATATAATTTGCAATTCAAAAATATAGTTATTATACACTGATGTGCTTGTAAGTAGGCTTGTAAGTAGGCTGTGTAAGCTTGTAACTAACAAGGGTTGTACTGTGCAATTTGCACACGTTGAAAATTTTGCCTATTAACGAGAGGTTTAACTGAAACAGAAAATAGCTCTAAGATAGGGCAAAAAAATAAAAAAATTATTAAAACAAATTGTGGTAGAATTTTGAGGGGATTTTTAAGTTTTTTTTAAAAATTTTATTTTTAAATTTGTTTTTTGACCGTGTTACATGTCGAAACCTTGCTCTAACCTAGACTTATTCCTAATCGCTGGACTCAGATAACTTAAGGGGTACTGGGCCAGTACTACTGGCCGCTGGAATTGAATTTTCTCGATGAAAAATTGGGCATACAGGGTAAGGAAACTATCCAGATTAGCCATCTTCTGGAAATATCCTTTAACTTGTGGAAAATTCATCTAAATTATTTTTGTATGCATACACTCCTTCACACATAAGCGACACAAAAGGACTTACGTCAAAATGATAAAACTATCTCCTCCCAGGTTTTATGTCGATATTTACTGCAACTTTGTTATAACTTGTAAAAGTGGTAGGCCAAACTTAAACTCGGACAGTTTTTCAAATTTTGCTCATTTTCTCTAAAATATGGAGCAAACCATCGTTTGTTGGCAATTACCCGTCGGAAAAACTATCTCCTCCTAGACAAATCTATTAAATTAATTCATTTTTTTTCTCAGCTAGCTCATACAAATACAAACAGTATACTTGGACACTTTTTTCGATCTCAACCTAAAACTCGAAATATGATTTTTTAAGGACCCACGAGAAAATTTTCGAAAACAAAAGTGGTTTAAGTTTTTTGTTAGTTAGTTCAAAATTAAGCCACTGAAACACTGATCAGAAAGTTGGCTTACGTCAAGATGATATCTTGACGTTTTAGTGGTTAATTTGAAGCAAACGTAATTTTTTAAAGTTCATTTTGAAAAAAATTACTTAAAAAAAATAGAAAAAACGCAAAAATTTCGAAAATTTTTTTTTGATGATTTGGTCGGTAGTACACTTTGTTATCACCCAGGACATTTTGGAGCATTTGTAATGCCCCTAAGGCCTCATAAACCAGTGACCAGTAGCCCCTTGAGACCATAAAAAGTTAAAAAAATTCAAATCCTTATTTTTTAACCTCGGAACTCCATTCGAAGTTTTTTCCATTTTTCATTAGTGAGATTTTAGTTCTCCCTTTCACAATCCTACTTACAATGTAGCTAAGCTACAGTAGCTTTCCAAACATCAACAATTGTTGGGCACATAATACAAGTTTCAATTTCAGAAAGATGTTCCATCTTGTGACGAAAATGGAAACTATAATCCATATCAATGTAACCGATTAAGGACAGTTTGTTGGTGCTCTACAAGATATGGTCAAGAAGTTCCTGGTTCAAGACAAAATCAAAGATCGATGTTCAGTTTTAACTACCTGGAACTAGAATGCTACAACTTAGCACAAGGTAATCAGACTTTTCCGAGTTTACAATTTTCTAAAGGGCAAACAAAAAATAATAACATAATAATTAATCACTATCGACTATGACATCGATCAAGGTAGAGTTTTCTATATTGTTCGCTTTTGGCTTGTTTAAATCCGTCATGTGAAAACGCTTGAAATCACGTGAATCCTCCAGGTGTCCTGGACAGACTAGGATAATCCTAGTAGGATTCCTCCTCATAATTCAAAAATATAAATTTGGAATAGATATCACTGTTAATTTAAATATTTATCGACATTGCAAGCTCCGAAAATTAAAATTATAATTAAAAATTAAGGTATCAATTTCAATAGTTCTGAATCGCAGACTTGATCTCAAGTCATAAGTTATACTATAATTAGTATACTATATTAGTCTATATTAGTCTATAACTGTAGTTAACCCGAGGAAATGTTATTCAGCGATTTCAGAAATCGAATAAATTTTAGCATTTTTCCATGGTGATCTGAGACTGGCATGAAAATGTTCATTTTAGGCCAATATGATCCTTATGCTCAAAATCAAGATCAATATGCTCCAGCTCCAACTTATCAGCCAATGATCACGGAACCTCGACCACAAACTTTTCTGGGTATGTTTGGTGCTGATATGGCAGCTCAGCCAGACGCTTTTGATGAAAGGGCACCCGTAAGGGATGTTTTTGGACAAACTGTTTCAACGTATAGAACTTCTTCGCTGTATAAAAAATAAACTCGCTTTTCATCAATACGTGGGTGTTTCCGTTAATAATCAGAGTACTCCGACACTTATTTTCACTAAATTATTGATGACCACAAACCCTACCCTCTTGAAGATTAGCATATGCTTAAATTAAGTTTTCAGTTAAACAATGACTTAGTTATCGAACTTCTAAATTGATGAAAACATATATTTGAAGGGTAGATAGTTTTTAGGTTAAGAGTTTTTCGGGTTCCGATATTTAGTTTTTCGGTAAAAAAAAGTTTTACTGGTTTTTGTATTTTTCCGACCATCAATTACGACTTTTTTTTATCAATTTCGAGTATTTTGTTTTTCGCGTCTCGAACCCGAAAACCTCTACCTGAAAAACTATCTACCCATTTTGAATCAGGGATCGGCTTAATTGGATCGTATCGTTATTTTCGCTCCCTATAGATACGATACGATCAAGTTTTTATTTTACCCCCTCTTGATACGATACGATCCAGTTTTAAATTTTCAAATGCCTATCCCTTTTGAATAACAAAAAATGAATTTGTTCATGATGACGTTTTTCAAAAAACGATCTCCTAGCTTGTTTAAAAGTTTGAAAAACAAATATTCTTGAAATTCACTGACAATAAAATTTCTGATAAAATTTTATTTTTTCACTTCATTTCGTGAAAACAAAGAAATTTTTTTGAGACGAATTTGAAATTCCAATAAATATCGAAATATAAAATTAAGTTTTGTTTGTTTTAAAAAGAATAACAAGATGTTTTTAAGGCCACATACATAATTACTTCATCGTAAAATTGTATACAATTATTAACCTGTGTCCTTGTCTTTATGTTCACAGTTTGCATAAATACTTCGTCCGACTCGGATATAAGGGTTTATAAATTATGGACTAAATCCAAAACTCAGTCGGAAGATTAAATTCAATGAGTTAAATAATTTTCACCTAACCTGACTTTCGGCTATTTTGACGAGTTAGAAAAGCCCTCACTCATTTTCAAACGTACCATTTACATCCGGAAAATATGAAAATTTTAGCAAATTTGTTACTTTATTCGACCCAGGTAAATTATATTGAGAGAATTAAACCTATTTATTAATGAAAACATATAAAATGAAGATAATTTCAACAAAAAATATAAGCGATTGGAATGAGGCAATTAACAGTGTTCGAGAAATTTCCGGAGTTTGGACGCTATTTTTTTAGTCAGTTCAACCACTATACTGTATAGTCTATACGTCTTGGGTGATGATAGCAGCGTGAAAAATAATAGATGGAAAATAATCTGTGAACAAATGGTCAGTGCGTGACTCTTTTTTTTCAATTTCGACCGGTGTAACCAGTATCAACCAGTTTAAGGGAGTCGGTGCATTTTGACGGATACGGATATGGGCTCTTGATGAAAAACTGTTAACTGGGTTTATATATTCTTCTCAATATACCATCAAAGTAATGTTTCATAATCCAGGCAACTTTTGAAACTACAGAATTTTCGAATTATTGCTTTTTTAGAAAATTTTGAATTCGAATTAAACTTTTCGAATTCGACAAATTATAGAAATTTTTGAAAAAAGTTTCCAACATTATTAAAAAATGCCTTATTTATTGTTCAAATTTATTTTTCATTATTTGTTCAAAGTCAACAAAAAACACTCTTCAAAATGGCCCTTTAACTTTTTGCGTTGGTGACCGCATATTTTTTATATGCTATTTGAAAAATCATATGACATTTGTTTAGGATTTTTGGTCGACACTATTTGGAAATATTTTGAAAGTTTTCCTCATTTCTTGTTCAAAATTTTTCAAACTTATTTTTCTGAAATCACCGGCTAAACATATTGCGATTTCAACTTTTTTATTGTTTCAAATATTCTCTTGGTTTGTTTCTTCGCTCTTGGTCATACTCTAAGTTATAATTTTTGCAACGAAAATACGGTTTGGGAGAAATCGGTTAAAGCCCTCGTTAATTATAAATAAATTTTTTTTTTTTACTCAAACTTGCCAAATTGTTAAGCCATCTTGACCAACGAATTTAATTAACTTCATTCATTTCATGAAAAAAAATATTTCTTACGATGTGCCCAAATTTCGTTTTTTTCGAACTTTTTGGGAATTTAAAATTTTCGATTTTGACGTAGAAATAGTATAAAACGATAAAAAAGAAATTGAATTCAGTAGTCGAGACCGTTTTTCCGGTTTCTAATTAAAAAAAATAATTTAACCTCAATTTTGACACAATCAACCGAAATCTCACGTTTTTTAAATGTGTTTTTAAAAAACGATTTATAAAGTAAAAATTATAGATCTGAAAAAAATCAGATTAAACGAAGTATGCTCAAAGATGGCATTTTACACTTCCAAAACATTTGATTTGAAAATTCCGAAGTGGCAAAAAGTTTACCATCATGAGAAAAAAAATTGAAATAGGGCAAATCTGTCAAAATGCACCCACCCCCTTAAGGTTTGGTGAAGAAATAAAATTGCAATTTCTGGAATATGAAAATAATTCGGTTCAAAAATTGGCCAGGTTGAGTTTCATGAAATTTGACCCTTCTTGCATTCTATTTCGAGATACATGATGTTGGGTAGTCAGATTGACTAATCGATTTAGAATTTGATGGCACTCTCTAATAGGCTGTTATCGGACTTTTTCAACCACCTCGGATTCTTAATACGAACCGATAAGCGGGTCAATTGAGAGGTGGTGAGCATTTTATTTCATCTAGTCAAATTTCCAATCTCAATATTTTTGATCGAAAATGCAATTTTTGAATTTAAAAATTTTAAATCCGCCCACGCAGTTTCGGAAGAATGAAAAAAATTATTAACCCCCTCACACCCAAAACCATTGAACTTCCTCCACCAAAACGCATTCGGGGACGCACTTGAGCGGTATTTGCGGAGATAATAAATGCGATAGAATATTCATTTTTTACTATGGCCCAAGATCAAGGATAGATTTAAATTGGAGGAATAATTCTTAAATTTTTTCTGTAGCTCGATAAATGCAGAGAAATAGAGGTTTAGTTTCAGGTACTTCATCGGAAACCACATTTTTAAATCCTATAATGAATTACAAAAGATTAAGTAGCACTGGCTATTCAAATGTGATCTCGAATTTCAAAAAGCTCATCTGAATCGTCTGAAAAACAAGTTTTCGTATCTGTTCGAGCAAAATGTCACGCACTAAACAGAAACAAATTTAATAAAATAGTTTATACTTGAACTTTGAAGGCTCATCACGGTGAATTGGTGAATAATGAAAAAAGTTCCAAAATTTAATTATCTTTGATGATATAAGCCATAAAAATGAACTTTATTTTGTTCAAAAAACGATTTCTCTATAGTGATAGGCAAACTGTATATAAATAACTCGAACCTTGGCTTTTTGAATCTGTTCTCTGATTTAAAATATCTCTCTTCAATAGTCTGGAACATGATTACTCCCATTTTCCTTTGCCGAAAAAATACATTTCGAAAATTGAAAGCAACCTATTCTTGAGGATGAAAATAAATTTATTAGATCAAGTTGTTCAGCCACTAAAAAAAGGACAAACTGAGTATTTGGGTCAGTTGTAAGCTTGATTACTCGGCATGATATCTTTAGCTGTGCTTTTTGTCGCTTTGCATCGAATTGTAACTCAAAATCAAACGGATTCATTTTAAAAATAATTATTCGCGCAATTATGTGTTTTTTTAATTTTTTGAGTTTATGGAGAAATCACTTGAGAAAAAATAAAACTCTTAATAAAGACCAGAGAAAAAAAATAATACTTCCAAGAGCAGCCTCAAGTAATTTCCCAAATCTGAGTCACCTCAGAATTTTGATTTTAAGTGTCGTATTAACGCTAGAATTTTTTTACGAAAATCAGGCGAAAATCCTAAAAAAAAGTAGGAAAAAATATCTTTTGAACTACTAGTCGTAACGAATTTTTAAAACCATTACTAGAAAAAGAATTGCAAACTTTATGACACATCTGAAATAAAAGCTTGTGGAGTTATTATTTCTATCTCGTTTTAAGGATTTAAAAAATCTCGCGTCTCCGAATGGCGTTTGGGTGTGAGGGGGTTAAAGTCATTTGTGTTCGTAAAGGGTTGAAAAAATTGTCCTTAATTGCTCTTTGTTAAGGATTTGGTTGCATATTATTAACATAGTGGTAACAAACATAGTGGACCGAATCCTTAACAAAGTTAGTTGAAGGGATAAAGTCATTAAGGGAGTACCCCACGCGGGTTTTATTTCGGCTCTCAGACATGGTAGAAAGCTAATTTTATCGCATTCTCATTTTTGTTATCGGTTTCAATCCTAAAAAATTAAAAAAAAATTTTCGATGTAAAAAAATTCCAAAAATTCTATTTTTTCTAAGTATAAATTTCCTT
>SCLH01000709.1:118537-130251 GCA_004367855.1 Oikopleura vanhoeffeni | reverse complement strand
AATCATCTATATATAATCTTATTTTTTGATAATTATGATATTAAAAAATGGACGAGGAAGATAATAATTTTTTTCTCAAGCGCCAAAAAAAATCAAAAAATTCGAAAAACATGTTATTTTTGTAAACGCAATGAAATAAGTTCGCGATGTTTTGATTCATGTGATAAATGTAAAAAAAGCACTGTGCAAAATTCATGTCGCAAAAAACTTTTGCTCAACTTGTGGATCATCTCTGACCTCCCAGATGATGATTTTATTCTTTCATATATTTATTCCACCATCTTCATTTAATAAAACAATGTAAATAAAAAAAAAATTTTTGCAAAATTAGAGTTTACAAAAAACTTCGTTACTCCAATAATATTAATCAGAGAATAATTTTGAAAATGCTACAGTTAGGTAATTAGTTAATGTTTTATATGTAATTAAAATACATAATTTGAAAATGTCTGAGTTTTTATATATAGACAGAAATATCGAAAATGTGACTTTTATCGCTGAAGGAGTGTCGCTTTGAGCCTTTGAAATAAAAATATATACTATTTTAAAAAGACAAGTTTGAAGATATTTTGTTTGAACTTGCTTAATAAGTCGTAACTTTGAGATCGGATGTGTGACAGTAATTTTATGATTTTTTGAAAAGGGCTTGCAATTTAGTACAATAAGTGTTAATGGGATAGAAAATTATTGGTGTGTAATGGTTAAGGATTTAAAAAATCTCGCGTCCCCGAATGGCGTTTGGGTGTGAGGGGGTTAAAAAACTTTTTTCGGCAATTCTCTATACTCATACATATTTTTGTCCTTGATCTCTAGGGTACATAAAATATTATCGAAAAACCTAAAAAAATTGTGGCAGAAATTCATTTTAGATGTTTAAAAATTGCCCTGGAGCACATTTCTGTGACTGGTTTGAAATACGGGCCACTGATTGGCGCGTCTGCGTAGATGTAACCCACCTCCATAATTTTAATAAAAATAAGAATTTTATTATGAAGGTTTTGGCTTCTAAAGGAATGGTGGAGTATCGTTCCTTTAAGCACAGGGTGAGCGATTTTTTTGCAAAAAATCCGAAAAAAAAATTTCCCAGAATTTTCCAACCAATCGATTTTCGACCGATCAAAAACCTGATTTTTTTCAAAAATTTTCAAAATTTTGTCGGAGTAAAAATTTTTCCAAGAATTTTCCAACCAATCGATTTTCGACCGATCAAAAACCTGAATTTTTACAAAAATTTTTTTTTTGAATTCTCTAAAAAAATTACTTTTCCGATTTTTCATAACTATCATAGGTTTAAAATGAACGAAAACCGATAACAGCCTGCTCTCGAATCTGTTATTTTTTTCGAAAAGTTCCAACTTTGATTGCGATCTCGAATCTGGAATTTTTTTATATTGCTGTATCTTGTGAAATGCACTGAATATACCCCCGAATTCGTGATTAAGGGGATGGTCAACGCTAAATTGGCCAAAAACATAGTTTTTGTAGTCGGTTTCACGCTAAATGTAGTAATGAGATATGAAATCATCACAAATGAAATATTTGAGTCAATAGGCGTCGAGTCAGGATCAAAGTTGGTCGTTGAAAAACAAAGCTTCAAAACTCTCAATGTAACTTCGAACGAAATATGTCACTGTACCGCTTATCGATTCTGAGTCGAGAAAAAATAAAGTATGGAACGTTCATATTTTTATTTGCGCTGACGACTCCCTTTAAAAAATGTTAGGAGATTTTTTTAACTAAGTTGAGAAGTAATTAATAAATTTAGGCGTGTCAAGATGATATGCCCGAGTGTCCCAGTTTGGTTGCAAATTGCAATGCTCTATCAGTCTCAGCGTGTAAAACCCTTTGCAAAATGTGCGAATTGTCTTGTAATCGTTGTGAAGTTACAACAACTTCAGAGCCAGTGTCAAATCGGCTGCCTAGATTGATGATGAGATCAGCCGACTTTGATTTAGATTTACCAAATCCAGAAATGTCAAAATGTGAATCGGAATCCGTAGATAAGCCAGAAGTTAAATGTGCATTAAGTGGTGAATATGAGCCAATGCGATGTATTTCAGTAATGAGTTCTTCTATTTGAAATATATCTACTAGTTTATCTAAAAAATTAAAGTGTCAATTTTACGAAAAAAAAACAATTATCAATTTATGACAATAATGACTAAATTGCTCGAATAATGCAGATTTTTTCGCGTCACGTTTTCTCCAAATCAATAACTGTTTACTTTCTAAGATTTTTTTATGCGTGAATTTTTACTTGAAAATTAAAGGAGGAATTTAAGATTTTTTTTTCTCTCAGAACTATGAAAATTTTCGGATCCGTATAAGTGAACACGACCCTATTATTTCGAGCGACAAAGTTGCACGGTAAGTTGTGCGGTAAGATGGCGCTCAGTGAAACCACAAACCATTTACTACACTTTTAAAAACCTGACTAAACTTTTTAACAGGTGTAATTAATTAAGGAGATGACCCCTTAAGGGGGTACTGATCGCTGGTTTTATGAGGCTTGAGGGGCAATATAAATGCTCCAAAATTACTCTGGGTGATCACAAAGTGCACTCCCGACCAAATCATCAAAAATTTTTTTTCGAAATTAACGCGTTTTTTCGATTTTTTTCAAAGTATTTTTTTCAAAATGAAGTTCAAAAATAACTTTTGCTTTAATTTTAATCACTAAACTTCAAAATATCACCTTGACGTAAGCCAACTTTCTGATCAGTGTTTTCGTGGCTTTCGTTTGATCTTACTTTCGAACAGATCGAAGCACATTTTTTTTCGGAAATTTTTTCACGTGACCTTCAAAAATTATATTTTGAGTTTGGGGTCGAAATTTGAAAAAAACGCTTCTAGAGGAGTTTCTATTTGTTCTGTGCTAGTGTTTGCTGGAATTTGAGTGGATTCAAATATATAACTAGGAGGAGATAGATTTTTGGTAAAAAAATGCTAAAATCGCAAAAAATCGGTAGTTTTCTGCGATTTCCTAGAAAAACTGAAGTGATTTTTGAAAAAAACGCATTTAGAGGACCTACGTTTATAGGTCATACGGGATATGTAATAATTTGAGCTGATTTCAAAATAAACCCTGGGAGGAGATAGATTTTGAAATTTGATCGAGGGACATTTTGTACTGGTAACGTATCTCAGAGTGTATCAGAACAAAAAGTCATTGACCAATGGTTTTGACAAGATTAAGGGTAGATCTACAACATGGCTAATCTTAATTGTCCCATAGTTTCTCTGTTAGGCTGATTTCTCATCCAGAAAAGTCAATTCCAGCGACCATTACCCCCTTAAGCTTTACGGGATATCATACTTTTGGGATTATTTGAACAGACAAAAATTTGTCAGGTGGTTAAATAATATTTTATGAAAAAAATGGCCACAAAAACTGAAAAAATTAGGTATATATATACTCAAAAAAATAATGAGAAATTATGAAATTTTGATATGGTAGAGCCATTAAATATTCCATTTATCGTCAATACTACAATTCGAGGTGGAAAATTTCATTCCAGTATACGATTACGATCCTTGAGTGCAAAAAGCAGTCGTTTCATATACGAAATATTTTAGCTTCAACACTAAGGGCACTTCATTTTAAACAATCTAAAGAAATCGAAATTTTTTAATTTTTTTAGATAGTTCTTTTATTATAGAATTTTTTTAGGTTTCAGTGGATCATGTTATTAGTTTGATTAAACTAAAAAAAAGTAACCTAAATTTTCCAATTTATGTCCCTAAAAAGTAAAAAAAAAACATGAAAATTTCAAAAATAAAAATTTTATGTTAATAATTATGCTGTAATATTGGTCTGACGAATAAATTTTTTTTCAAGCAATAATGTTATTAGTTGTGATTTCAGAAAAAAAAAATTATATCGAAAATTTTCCGATTTATGCCCCTTAAAAGTAAAAAAACCGAAAATTAAAATTTTAAAAGTGTCATTTGACCCCTCTCCCCAACTTCTAATCAAAAATTTTTTTTTCAAAAATTGTCCTTTCAGATGACGCTTCTTTCTATATATGCATGAGCACTAACGGAACAAACTTTGTTTCTTTATAAACTGTGAAAAACTGGTTTTGGGACTTTTGAAGTCTTCGTTTGACCTATAGTAACCTTTTGAATTTTTTTTTCATATTTTTTTTTGAACTCGTGGAGTATTATTTAGTACTTCTGAAAGAAAAAAAAATAGCGCAAAGCAATTTGAAAATCGCATTTCCCACCCCAAAAATAAAGGGATATTTAACTTCAAGTCTAGAACATTTTTATTCTGTGACACTACGGGAGTTAAAATTGTATTTTGTAGTTTTCTGAAATGATGAAATTTTCCGTTAAATAAAAATGTTACCTAATTAACTTGTTGGTCAAGCACAGGATTACTAAAAATATGAACCTCACATTAGTTGATGCAAAATCCGAAACTGAAGTTTGGGCAGTTCAAATTTGCTTTTGTATAGACACAGAATCTGGAGAAAAAATCCCGTTGACAGAAACCGCGGTTATGGGCGAAGAGGGTTTTCCAAGTTGCAAGACAGGTTTGGTCAAAAAGTTATATTAATACTTTTGCTTTATACCTTGCAGTTGAGAAAAACAGTCGATGGTATTATTTTTTGAATTACAAGTCAATACGCACCGTTTTTTGAAAATAAAAAATTCTTAATTTTTGCCAATCATAATTGAACGCGCTCATTATTTGGTTAAATCTGGAGTAATAGAGATAATTTTTACACGAAAACTTTTTTTCAACAGCAATTTTTTAGAGTACAATTTGTTAGTAACAATTTATATCAATTTGACCAGTAAATAAATTGTATTAATGAACTTTTTGCATCGAAATAAAGTCGAGCTTGAAGATGACTACGTTGAGCCAACAGAAGCAGGAATAATTATCGATGTCCCTTCTAGAATTTATACTCCTCAAGATGAAAGACCATGTGATCAAGAAATCAATTATATTATTCAAAATCGCCTCGAAGAACCACTTCCAGATTGTCACCTCAACGGATTTTTCAAACCAGTTCAGGTTAATAATTTCCACTTCATATCCGTTAACAATTTTTTGAAGCAGACATCTTAAAAAAGTGTCAAATTATAGTAACGACATATCCCTTTATTGCCCTCTCCCAAAGATTTGGTCCCTCAAAAACACGGGGGTGAGAAAACGACGCGTTATTTGAAAACGAGTCATCCGATTTAGATTTGAGATAGCTCAAACTGAGCACAATTATCTAATTAATATAAACATTAAAAATTGTTTTTAATAAGACCAATGTTTTTATTTATTTTTTTTAAGATTGTTTAATTATTAGTTTTTGTTAAAAAATAGAAACAAAGGTCTGAGAAAAAATAAAAACAACGGTCTGATTCGGACCAATTTTGATTTTGTATTATTCACTAGATATTTGTGCACAGTTAGAGCTATCTAATAACCTAATCGGCTTAGTTGTTTTTGAAAACCCCGTTGTTTTCTCCTCCCCGTGTTTATGAGGGGCCAAATCTTTGAGAGAGGGCAATAAAGGGATATAATATATATGACATACTCAATGTTCCATAGACTATGTTCCATTTGTCACTGAAAAAATCTGAAAATTATTAATTTGAAACTGCAAGCTAAACGTCGTTGAAATATAACATTCTACTGCACTTGAAAACTTTCAGTATTTTCGGAATTCTTCAGTCATATATATGTATCGAAAATATAATTTTATACATATACGTATTTTTTTTGGAAATACTATGAAGCTGTTTAACGCCTATAGGCTATAGGTTAAAGCTTCTTCAAGCAGCATTTTTGAAAACCTTTAAGCAAAACTATAGCTATATTAAAAAATTGATTTAAATGATAGATTTTGATCACTTTGAATTTCTACTTATGAGAATCTCGAAGTCAAAACACTTTAATAAGCTTTGTTTTTACAAACAAGGTGAGTTACGTATTTTAAAAGATGCATTTGTTGCTATGATATTGATGTAAACTAATTTTTAATAATTTAAGAGTTAACAACCTGACTTATTCGATCTTTTTTTCATTTTTTATTTCCATTCCGGAACTACAGCGAACTATACAGTGTATTTTCGAAACGCGTACCCATAGTTTCTCAAGCACCGGAAAATATATTTCTGCCGAACTTAGCACTCGTTAAATGTCTAGAATATTCAAAATCTTCTGAATCCTCCAAATCCGTGATAAAAGCCTCAATAATTTTGTGATTTTTATCAGCTAACTCGTATAGATGAGCCAGTTTCCCATCCATAAAATTCGTAAATTTTTTTTCATTTGTCTTTCACAGATTGTTTTCGATAGAAATTTGAACGAGGTTCGCAGCAGCTCTTATTCTTTCTCTATTTTTGAAGACAGTTCTAACATTTTTTTCAGAATCAAACTTACCATGAACTTCATTGAAATTTGGCAGACTTTTTCATTTGACTCCTTTGAATTGGATTCTTTAATTTTTAAAGAGGTCAATTTAATTCTTTGTGATCAAATGTTTCTCCATCTCTCAGGTTGAATTATCACTTTGAATCCAGAGAATCAGAATTATTAATTAATTTTGTAAGTAGTCTATAATTTCTTTCCCACGCCTACGCATTTTATTTCCCGACAAAAACTTTCGGCGATATTGCCTTCCCCTGTAACTTCTCAAAATATTTCCAATTTCATGATAGATTTTCAGTGCGTTCCAGTTCGTTGGAATACAAAAACATGTTGGTGTGTTGACATTTTTCGAGGTATAGAAGTTGATGGAACTAGGCAACCAGTAGCAAGTGGATTAGAAGTAAATACAATGTGCAATGCCGATATAAAAGATGCTCCAGTAAGAAATAATCTTTATTTTGTTTAATATAGAATGTAAATGTTGGCGCGAAAGATTTCGCGTCATAATCAACATATTCTAGTCAGTTACATATGAGCAGTTGGCGTAGTGGTTAACGCGACTCGATCATGATCTCGTTAACTGGAGTTAATTCCCGGACTTCTTTAACATTTTTCTATGGTAGATCCCCCAAACAATAGTGAGAGGTTCAGAACCTCGTAGCTATCTTCAGAGTCTCTAAAGTGGTTAGTAGGGACCGATAGTACATTTAAGCAGGGAAGGGCATCCGAGCAGATTTTCAAGATCGGTTCGGTTCGGAAATTTCAACGTGATCGGATCGGATCGGTTCTGAAAAAAACCCGATCTGATCGGTTTGCTCGGACCTGCTCGGTATTTCCGAGCAGATATTTTAGTTCGGACGCCCATCCCTGCATTTAAGATCGAAATTTTGTACAGATTTTTGCGAAAATCGACATTTTTCTCTGAATAATGTGATTTTTCGCCCAAAAATGTCCGAATCAGCCACTATCGATCTCCAAACTTGTGTTTTTGATGAAATATGATTTTTTGTTGATTTATACGAATATACGGTATATTATATACCTCAATAGTCCTAAAACTTGAATTGATATATTCTGAAAGGTATTCGAATATTTCAAGCAAAAAGCTATTCAAGAGTCATCCCAGGTCAATTTTTATTCTCAAAATAAATTTCAGGTCATCCCAGGTCAATTTTTATTCTCAAAATAAATTTCTTTGTTTTTATTATTTGAAAATGACGCTAGGACGCTTAAGGGCCTCGGTGCATTTTGGCAGATTTGCACTTTTTCAATTTTTTTGTCTTCATGGGAAACTTTTTGCCACCTCATAATTTCCAAATTAAAAGTATTTCAAACGTAAGTTGTCACTTTTGAGCTCACTTTGTATAATCTGTTTTTTTCAGATCGATTATTTTAACTTTATAAATCGTCTTTAAAATAAACACTCTAAAAACGCGCGTTTGGTACTTTAAGTGTCTAAATTACATTAAAATTTATTTTTTATATTTTATAAATTAGCAGCTTCAAAAAATGGTCTCGATCACCATTGAAAATTTTTTATAATTTAATTTCATATGATTTCTACGTCAAAATCGAAAATTAAAATTTCCTAAAAACGACGAAAAAAACGAAATTTTAGCACATCGAAAAAAATATTTATTTTCATGAGCTAACTTTATTTAATTTTACGTGATGGTTGGGTTAGCTTACCAATTAAGCAAGTCTCGGTGAAGTAATTTTATTTTAATTTTTGATTAAAGAGGGCTAAAGAACATTTCGCGCAAACCGTATTTTCATTCAAAAAAGTATGATTAAGAGTATAAACAAGAGCGAAGAAACAAAACGTAGACATGTTTAAATATAGTGAAAGTAAGAATTCCCAATATTTTCATCTTAGGATTCCAGAAAAATTAGTTTGAAAATTTTGAACCAGAAATGAGGAAAATTTTCAAAATATTTCGAAAAAGTTTCGACCAAAAACCTCAAAAAAGTGTCATATGATTTTTCAAATAGGATATAAAATAATGTGGTCACCTACGCGAAAAGTTAAAGTAGCCATATTGAAGAATTTATTTCGTTGATTTGAAACAAATAATGCAAAAAAATTTGAACACAAAATAAGGCATTTTTTGATAATGTTCGAACTTTTTCAAAAATTTCTCATAATTTGTCGAATTCGAAAAGTTTAATTTGTACTCAAAATTTTCTTCAAAAGCAAAATTAGAAAATTCTGTAGTTACAAAAGTTGCCTGGATTATTGAAACATCATTTTGATGGTATATTGAGAAGAATATATATAAACTCAGTAAAAAGTTTTTCATCAAGAGCCCATATCCGCGGATACGGATATGAGCTCTTGATGAAAAACTTTTTACTTGGATTATATATTCTTCTCAATATACCACCAAAGTAATGTTTCATACTCCAGGCAACTTTTGAAACTACAGAATTTTCGAATTCCTGCTTTTTAAGAAAATCTTGAGTTCGAATTGAACTTTTCGAATTCGACAAATTATGATTAATTTTTGAAAACACTTCCGAACATTATGAAAAAATGCCTTATTTTTTTCAAATTTTTTTTACAGTATTTGTTTTAAATCAACAAAAAAAACTCTTTAAAATGGTTACTTTAACTTTTCGCGTAGGTGACCACATATTTTTTATATGCTATTTAAAAAATCATATGCCTTTTTTCGGGATTTTCGGTCGAACCTATGTGGAAATATATTGAAAATTTTCCCCATTTCTTGTTCAAAATTTTTCAAACTAATTTTTTCGGAATCCGAAGCGGAAAATATTGGGAATGACTACTTTCACTGTACTTAAATATGTCTTTGTTTTGTTTCTTCGCTCTTGTTAATACTCTGAATCATACTTTTTTAAACGAAACTACGGATCGGCAAAAATACTCCAAGGCCCTCATTAACCGGAATTAAAGAAAATTTTATCACACTCAAACTAGCCGGATTGATAAGCCGACCCATCCACCGTTTTCAATTAATTTTATTTAACTCATGCAGAAAAATATTTCTTTCGATGTGGTAAAATTTCGGTTTTCCGTCTTTTTTCACAAATTTAAATTTTCGATTTCGACGTAGAAATCGTACAAAATAAAATTGAATAAATCCGATTCGGTGGTCGAAAGCGTATTTCAGGGCTTCTAAGTAAAAAATAATAAATTTTACTGTTATTTAGAAACCATGGAGCAAAACGCGCGTTTCTTGAGTGTTTTTTCAAAAGTCGATTTATAAAGTAAAAATAATAAATCTGAAGAAATTCAGATTATACAAAGTAAGCTGAAAAGTGGCAACTTGTGTTCGAAAAAGTTTTTTTTTGAAAATTTCGAAGTGGCCAAAAGTTTCCCATCAAGACAAAAAAAATTGAAAAAGTGCAAATCTGTCAAAATGCACCGACCCCCTTAAGGTAAAAACGGCAAAAATCGACCAGATCATATTTTATTAATTTTCGGGATAATTTTAATTTCTGTGCTGAAATTGACCCAGAAAAAATTTGGTAAAAATTAATTTCTCATTTTCAAAAAATCAGCATTTTCAAAATATTCGAAAATTTTTTTACCTATCCTTTAGCTTGAATTGTTTTCGAAAGTATAACAAATTTGAAGCTCAATGATAGGCAATTTCAAAAACAATTTTATTTTTGACAGGGTGTGAAGTTATATTTTATTTCCAAGATTATTTATTTGTAATTCTCTACAATAAACTATTTAAATTTTCTTAGTCAATTAAAATCAATTTTTTGCCGTTCCAACTTCACCCAGTGTGAGTCACACTAGGCTTAAAAAAAGGTAATAATCCAATTTTTTGAAGAAAAGCATCATTGGATCTCGTTTATTTTTACATTTTTTTTTCAATTTGTAAGACGAAGCCTAAAAGGGGCCTATATCCCTTTATCACCTTTTGGTTAGAATGCGTAGCCACTACTCCTTTTAACGTGTGATTTTAACGTTGTGGCCACGCATTCTAACCAAAAGGTGATGAAGGGATATCGGATTAAGTACAACGAATCACTTCTGTTTACGACGTCACTTGAAACTCAGGCGGAAAGTGCTGGAAAGGTGGACAAAAATGGTTTCAAGCGGAAGCAAAGACAATTTAAAATACACTTGTATAGCAGCTTTATCATAGCTTTATCCGTTTTAAACGTTTTTGGGAGAATATTTAATCAATCTGTCAGTTTTTGTAAAAAATTATAATTTCAGGAAGTTGTGAGCGGTACTTGCTTGAAACGGAAGGAAGAAGCTTTGATAAATAACAAGGAAGTTAAAGAATCAAGTATGTACGCAAGTTTCTCTAATCTGGTAAGTACTCTCATTTTGAATCAAGTTTTTGTCATAAAATGTTCGTTATCGATCAAATTACATGTTTGCAATTTCCGAATTCAAAATTTTGAATATATTTGTCAATGTTCTTATCAAACCCGAAATGCACCGAAATCTGGCGCCTATATAATGACGCATAATATCGCTGTATTTCGTCTTTGAAAAATTTAGTGCTTTGAAAGTTAAGCTCATCAGATGAATAATTTTTTACTGTTTTTTGTGCATATCTGGAAAAATTTTTAAATTGAGGTTTAGTGCCTTATTTTTTGATGTGAAAATCCGCGAGAAAGTGGAAAAATCAGGTAATTGATTTGGAAGCCAAAATTTCAAAATCCTACGAGGTATGGGAAGTTCTCAAAAATGACTTCGAAATTTAATTCAAAATCGGCGAAAAAGTGGAAACATCAGGTTTTTGGATGAAAAAATTCTTTTCGGTCCGATATGCATTTTTCTCTCATTAACAGAAATAAAGACCGTCTCAAAAAAATTACGTCTCAAAAAAATATAGTAAGAAGCCCAAATTTCAGAAAATTTATGAATTATTATAAAATTTTTGAATTATTATAATAATTTTATATAAAATTAAAAGTTAAGAAATTTTTCAAAAAATTTTGAATTACAGCGGGGTGCGGCGTATAGTTATACGCGTATAGTTGAAACCTGAGATAAAACCTACTTAAGCCTCCGCAAAAACCTACGCTTTTGAAAAATAAATTTATTCGTTCCTGGCGTGCGGCGTATAGTTATAGGAAAAAGATAGGGCTTTTTTTCAAACGTTCCTGGGCAAAAGTTCACAAAAGTTCACTTAACGGTTCGTAGTTCACATTGTGAACACGCTTCTTATTACTGATAGGCTCTACTAGAGCCTATCAGAGCCGCTCTAGGGTTTAAAATTACGTTAAAGAAACTGTATTATTTGTAGATTTTTGTCAAGACGTTTGAGTAACTGTCAGGACGTTTTAGAAGGTAGCTAGTAATTAACATAGTAATTAATCTGAAGTATTTATTTCGGCGTTA
>SCLH01000709.1:95104-117401 GCA_004367855.1 Oikopleura vanhoeffeni | reverse complement strand
TACAGCGGGGTGCGGCGTATAGTTATACGCGTATAGTTGGAACCTGAGATAAAACCTACGTAAGCCTCCGCAAAAACCTACGCTTTTGAAAAATAAATTTATTCGTTCCTGGCGTGCGGCGTATAGTTATAGGAAAAAGATAGGGCTTTTTTTCAAACGTTCCTAGGCAAAAGATAGGCGTTTTTCACCAGATTTTCAGACCAAGATTCTCCTGTCGGGGCGACAATGAAAAATACATTTTTTTAAAAACATGTTAAGATTGACCAATGAAGTGTCGGTATTTCAAAAGTTTAAAAACATGTTTTCAAGTCAATACATATCATGTGTACATCTTAGAAGATTTGAAACGAAAATTAATTTTAAATCACCAAAAATTCTTACTCTGACCACCCCTAACTCATTACATGAATAAACTCTAGATACTGTTTAAATTGACCAATCAGCAGTGGTCTTATTTTTTTTCTTTGAAATCTTCTTGAATTCATGTTTTTTTTTAATTTACTTTATTTCATTTCTTCTATGAAATCAATTTATACATACACTAAAAATTCTAGTCTAGAATATGTAAAATTCCCTTAAATCACCAAAAATTCTTTCTTTGACCATATTTTAACGCAATTTTTAACTCTAGATATTGTACAAATTGACCAATCAGAGCACATTTTCCCAGAAGTACGCGTATAGTTAGAAAGTACGCGTATAGTCCGGATTACGCGTATAGTCCGGGGTTTTGGGCGACGAACTTTCTAACTATACGCCGCCACCCGCTGTAACGCCGAAATAAATACTTCAGATTAATTACTATGTTAATTACTAGCTACCTTCTAAAACGTCCTGACAGTTACTCAAACGTCTTGACAAAAATCTACAAATAATACAGTTTCTTTAACGTAATTTTAAACCCTAGAGCGGCTCTGATAGGCTCTAGTAGAGCCTATCAGTAATAAGAAGCGTGTTCACAATGTGAACACGAACCGTTAAGTGAACTTTTGTGAACTTTTGCCCAGGAACGTTTGAAAAAAAGCCCTATCTTTTTCCTATAACTATACGCCGCACGCCAGGAACGAATAAATTTATTTTTAACTTTCTAACTATACGCCGCACCCCGCTGTATTATAAAAAATTAAAAGTTGAGAAAGTATTGCGAGGGAAATATCGTCATATACAGTATATTTTGTACTGTATATATGATATACAGTAATAGTTATATAATGATTATCACTATTTTGGTCATTTTCGACAACTTAGAGTTCAAAATTTGGATTGGCTGTATGTTATTTTTGGTCTTATTATAGTAAGGTATCATTTTTGAACAAAAACAAAAAAAAATTCGACAATTTTAAAAAAGTTTGGATTTTTTTTTGATTTTCAAACTTTCGTGATATAAAAAATCTGCTTTCCACACTTTTTCGAAAAAAAATTTTCACCAAAAGTCTTAGAATTTTATAAGTTTTTTGAAAAAATATGTCAGCCGTATGCACGTTTTAACTTTTTCCCATCATATATTAAAAGGATCTCATACATTTTCGAAGGCGGTTGTTTTGTTGTTTTTGCATCTTACTTTTTTCAGTTTTGTTTTTTTGCTTTGAAGTTTTGTCTTAAAATATTGTGTGTAAATATAACATTGATTTTTAACTCCCGTAGTGGCCGACAATCTCTGGACCCGTAGTGTCTTCTGCACTTTCGTGACCAGACGTTTTAAATCAAGCATATAACCGAAAGTTCATTATTCACATATATTTTTTCTATGGTAATCATATTATTCAAAAAATTCTTTACAGTCCTATAGAAACAATTTGTAAAAAAGTTTATAAGAAGTTATCAAATGTGAATAAGAAAATTGAAAACTCTCTCATTTTCGCCGATTCTCACAAACAAGTGCATAAGTAACACGAATTAAGGGTTAATTTGACATTTTAAAATTTAAAATATTAAACCGTCACAAATTTGGGTATTAAAACTGCAAAAACATTAAATGTTATTATTACAAGCCCAATTTAAGTTCACCGTAGAGGCTTGTGAGTACCCTTAAAAGAATCGGAGAGGTCGACTTTTAAATCCTATTAGATTAATCAAAAGGTCATTAAGGGATATACGGTCACGTAATCATTTTGAGGCTATGGTGTAATAGAGAAAAAATCTTAGATTTTTTTTCTTATCCCGCTCAAAGGCTTTTTTCGATGATTCAAATTTTTTTTGCAAAAAATAAGTACTGTAATACAGTGAAAATTAAAAAAAACGCACAAACGTCAATTATCCAAATAATCCATCGATTACTTTGTAAATTGGCATTTATACATGATTAAGGGTCCTAAATAGCGATTAAAGGCCATCTGGTCACGAAAGTCCAGAAAGACACTACGGGAGTTAAATTAGAAAATGAACGTACTCGAAGTCATCTGTAAGAAAAATAAATTGCGTAAGCGTTTTATGGCAAAATTGGCACTTTCGCCGATATTGATCACTGCGGCCACAAGGACATTTTTACCACGATTTATCTATAGGGCTGTCATGACATGCCATGTATTGAAATGTAAGATTTTTTTCATGTATTTGTCTTTAACCCTTGGAACTTAAGAAAATTTCAACCTTGAAAACTTGCACGATAATACTATTTTACAGACGTTTAATTTAAATTCAAGATGAAAATTTGAATTTCGACGTTCTATCACCAACTGTTCATAATTTAATTCATCTCACGGTCTTGCTGATTTCTCTGAAATTTAACTTAAGAGCCCATTCCTAAAAACTATAACAAACAAGAATTTAATCTACATGTTTCGCTTTTATTGCATTTTCAAATTTTTTTAAGAATAAGTCCGAAAAACTAACTGACTTTACGATAATTTTGAGGAGACATTTTTAAAGAAAGTCTTCTGGTTATTTAAAAGACTAGCAAAGTTTTTCTGCTATACGTAAATCTCATTTTATTTTAAAATTTTTATAATTATATTAAATTTTTTCCATGTTCAAAATATATTTTCAATTTTAAGCAATATGTCCCATCTTGCTTTGGAAATGGCCAATATGATAAATTACAATGTGACGATACTAAAAAAGAATGTTGGTGTTCTTCTCCAGAAGGCCTCGAGATTGTTAATACGCGTAAAATGGTCGGTGGAATTTTCAAAAACGCAGTTCCTCCAGATTGTAGCGACAAAGTTTCAGAAGAAACTTCACAAAAAGCCGATGGATAGGGTTCGGACCGGCAAAAATTTAAACTTTCAAACAAATAAATTTGATTAAAAACAAAATAAAAATTGGTATGGTAGAACTCTAAGACTAAATTGATAATAAAAAAAAATATTTTTTTCAGGAGTATTTTTCGGGGATTTTTAAGTTTTAAAGTTTAAAAACCAAATTTGAATTTTTCTCAATCGCTTTCAAACTTGATTTGATTGTAATCGGAAAATTTGGGAAATTAAGGACCAGATAAACACATTAAAAAAACTTCCATTACGTTCCCTCTATAACATTTTTCGGTTTCAAATTCAAAAATTGGTTTTTCTGTAAGATTTCTATAGCATATTTTTTTCAAAATTTTTCGAACAACCTGTTTTTAAAAAATAGTTTTTCTTATAATGTAGCAAATTTTACTGTGCGTAATTTTCTTATAACTCTTATATAAAAGGTTTAAAATAATTGACTCAAATATAGAAATACAGGCCAAAAGCTTTCATTTTGAAACTTCCTTTCTGACCACTAAGTGGCACGACTTTTTTTGTTATGTGGAATATTTTTTTACCATTGATTTACCCTAGGAATCTTTTTCATAACTATCGGTTTTACTTTGACCTCTGGTTCTCCCGGACCGAACCCTACTGATGGACCATGTTTGAAACAAGCAAATCTCTACGGAAGACGAAAATTATCTTGTGATGAAGCAGGACTTTTCGCTCGAGTTCAAATTCATGTAGACTAGGGTGACCAAGGATTTTCCAAAAAAATAACAAAAAGTTCGGAAAATGTTTACAAAATGTTTGCTAATACCTTGACAAGTAAAGTCAAACCATAGTGTTTTTGGTGGTTATTGGAGGAAAAGTTTGAAAAATTTCTGCTTTCTGACATGAAATAAGAATTTTCTGACCTCTTAAAATTATTTTAATGGCCAAGGACGGTATTTTCACTTAATTTGGAGATTTCTAAAGTTTGCGATGTTTAAATAAATATTGTGTGATATTTTGCTGGCTTAACAAGAAAAATTGTAGATCCTTTGATTATTAAGGGGGTAGCGGTCGTACTATTTTTGAGGTACTTTTGGGTGTGAAAATAGCACGAGATTGCTAGAGAACACTCAGAAAGCATGAACTTATTAAAACAAAAATTCAAAAAAAAAATTCGAAATTTTCATTTTTTGAGAATTTTTCTAAGTATTTTTTTTTGGAAAACATTGAAACCCAATTTTCTACCAGAAAAACACAAAATATCAAAAAGCTGTAAGCAGGTTTTCTTCTCGGCATCACCCAAGCTTCAATTTGATGGTATTTTCGACTAAATCCGACGACTTTTATTTTCGAGTTTTCACTACCGGTTTACTAAAATGCTATTTTCAAGAATTGAGCAGAAACTTTCGAAATTCTTTTTCAGGCAAAAACCCAAAACATATTTCTCCGTCTTTTATACTGCATTCTGAAATTTAACCTCGGATCCTTAGGCTTTTGAAGAGCAAAAACCTTGAAATTAGGCGTTTTTTGCAGTTCTTGAAAATACTAGTCCGAAACTCAAAAATGTGTTTCTGACAAATAACGACCATTATTGGTTCTGTGGTTTGAGTAGAATGGTATGCGAGCTCTAAAAACCTTAGGGATTTGAAATTTGATAGTTGTTCTAGAACTCGCCGCATGGTGGTCACCAGGCAGCCAAAATTATTCTGATTTTATTTTTGTAGATTAAAGATAGATCTACCAAATGGCTATTCTCAAAAGTTTCGAAGCAGTTTAGTATTCTGGTAAAGTGGAGTATTACCATTTTGCGACGGCTCCCCTTTAAATAAATTGTTTAGGTCCATAGCGCTTTAGCACGGACATTTTGAAAAATTGTCTATAAAATTTTATTCAAAAGATCTCCATTCATGCCAATTTTGGAGGTTCTCAAACATAATTTAAATTTTTTCTCGAAAATTTACCTAAATTTACCTCGTAGGCACAGGACCGCGCATAGTCGGGACGCACAATTATAGTCTACGTTATAAAAAAACTGTTTTTTATACCTACTGTTGTTTGCTGTAGAGAGGAGGGGTAGCTAATAAAAAGAAACTTTTAACCCCTTCCCTGCACGCAATTTTGTATTACATACCTGCACGAGTGTGTTTCAAATCACACGATGAGTATGTTTACACAAAAAATGAGTGATTTCCAAATATAAGATTCCAGAAATTGAGTTGAATTGTTATGGTGCTAAACACTTTGTTTGAAACTCGAGAATATTTCTAATCTTGGAAATACATCAGATTTTGCCACTCAAAAAAAGACTAAGTCTCGTATTTCACATATAAGTTGACTAAGTCAAATTAACGAGATAAATTTTATTCTAATGTGAAATAACCGATTGACAACCGGTGAGATAGACAGACTTATTTTTTTACACCACCAGGTGGTGTCGGGTGTACAACCTGATGATGCTGAAATGTTTCTCTCAAAAATTACCCCTGTAAGTGTGTTTTTACAATCTTATCCAGTCTCAGTGTCGAAATTGAAAACACTGCTATTAACACCATTAGGTGGTGTCGAATCACAAAACAAATGACGCAAAGCATTTTTGCTTGAAAAACTCCCCCCATAAGTATATTTATAGATTCAAATTTTTTCCCAGTCACGAGATAGAAGTAATTACTCATTGCACCATCAGGTGATGCCGGGTGTCAAAATATATAATGTCAAAATATTCCTTTCCAAAAGTTACCCTAAATTGTATATTTGTAAATTATTATCTGGTTCCAGTATTGTTTTAGGTGCATAAAACAAAAAAATTGCATCCAAATAATGCAATTTCTGAAACTCACCAAATTCTTCAAATTAAAAATAAGGGAACTTTCGGGGGTTTATTCTGATATTCCGCTGGCCAAAATGATACCTCCCCAAAATATTTTTGGTCTCTGTGCTTAGAAACACAGCCGTGCCAGGTGAGCGTTAATGCATCATTAAAAATAATTTTTAGTATCCCAAAAAAATAGATTTTAAATTCTTTACGTTCTGAATGTTGTAGCAATTTCAAACATGAACCAAGTTACTTTTCAAACGTGCCCATAGGGTCGAAGATTTCAAGTTCGATAAATTTCGAGATTTCAAATTTTTTTCTCTTGCTTTAATTAGTATTGTATCAAATTTCGGCAAATAATTCTTGGTCATCTTTGTGTAGACTCAGAAGGAATAATGTCTAAATCATGTGTACAAATCGATACGGGTACTACTGAGGAAGCGTTTATGGTATCTCCAGAAAATGTATGCATTTTGAAACCTATTGTTAAACCAGTGGTACCAGTTTCTACAGAACCGCAGAGAAATTTGATGATAGAAAAAATAAGGGAACTTCAAGCCAAACAATTGGCTGAAAATCAAGGGTCAAAAAGTAGTCCACTTACGCAAGAAAATTCACAGCAGAGTATGCTCAACCAAATGATGTTACAATCAATGCAAAATCAAGGTGGTGCAACTTCCCAACAAACTGCTCAGGCTGGGTAAAATTTTCAGGGTCGATAGTAAGATGTATAAATTTGAGATTTCGAATTTTGTCATGCAAGATCAAGAATTCTAAAGCATAAAATTTTAAAAATTTTGACGAATCAGATTTTTCAGATTGCATTCTTTCAAATCATATAATATTTGTTTTATCGAATTAACCATTAGAGTTTGTTAATTTTTTTTGAAAATTCACAAAAATCAATTTTTTTCATAAGTTATGCATTGCATTTTTGAAGTTATAAGTGCAAAAAAATTATTTTTAGATTTTACTCATGGTTGTTTTATGTTTTATTATTGAGCAGAAAGTTTGCCAAAATTTTGAGTTCTAGAAATTTATTTTTAGGCTGTTCAAACTACCTCTAGAAAAAATAAAATTTAAACATTTGACGTTTTATACATTATACTATCGACCATTTCTAAAGAAGGTTGTTAGTGTTAATTTTACAAAAATTGTGAAAACTCGTAGGTTTTCAAAAAGTGAAACTTTTCATCCAGACTTGAATTTTTCCCTACAATCCATCAGGTCCTGTGCATTCCCAGCAGAAAATCCGTGAATATTTTCAAATTTATATCACTTTTTTATTCAAACCATAATAACTCGTAAAAATTTGTTTCGAATTTGACGATACCTTTTGTAGGTTCATTGTCCGGCATAATTTGTGCTCACTATTTTCAATGATTTTTTGATGAAAAAAGATTCACTTTGTGAGCAAAAAATTGAACTTCATTTGAATTGCGTAACCCAATTTGCGTTAACAAATGCTCGTTGCCTTTTTTTTATTATGTTACATCGAATACTTCACTTTTTTTAAAGCTGTGAAAACCTTAATTGTCTTTTAAATTAATTTATCGGCAACGAAATACTATTTTTAGAAAGTTAACTTAAACTCGTAAATCGCTGAAAAGTGGCAACTTGTGTTCGAAAAATTTTTTATTCGAAAATTTTGAAGTGGCAAAAAGTTTCCCATCAAGACAAAAAAAATTGAAAAAGTGCAAATCTGTCAAAATGCACCGAGGCCCTTAACAAGACAATCGGTTCATTATATTTTCAAGAACATGGACAGAATTGAAAAAATGATGAAAAATTAATCAATTAAAAATCATAGTTTATCAAAAAATATTTTTTATCAAAATCGAAAAGCGTCAGGACGTTTGGTAAAATTATATCAAATTGAAATTTTTGTCAGAACGTTTGTTGTCAGGACGTTTAAGTATGTGGTGTATGTTTTTTCGTGAGAAAATTGAAGGATGGTTGAGGAGAATTCCTTATAACTTAATCGATTTTTAATTTTAAAAAAATACGAAGATTTTCTAATGTAGAATGATATAAAACAATTGTTTTTCGAAATTAATATCGTATTTTATCTTCTAATATATTAAATGTTTCTAGAACGACTTCTCAGAAGTCACTTCTGATGTAAACGAATTGAAAAACGTAAATTTCCGAATAAACGTGATTGGTTTTATCGTTTCGAAATTTTAATATCATTTATAATCAAAATTATTCTGGAAATTATTAAAATATAATATTTTTTGAATTAATATGAATAAATAATATTGTTAAACTTACAATAAATTTGGCAATACAGTTTATTAATCAATTCACTGGCATTTATCAATACAATTTATTAATTAATTCACTGGCATTTATCAATTACTATCATTTTTATACATTCGAGTGAACTCACACTGAGTTTTAGTTTCAACGGGCAAATGTTTACTTTTCGTTGCACATCTGCCTCATTTTTAACCGTATCCCAAAATCCCGGGCGTTTTGCCTTGCACCGCTTCCTTTGGTACTTTGATGATAATTTTATTTACGTAAATTCGTTTTTTGGTGTCGCTGAGTTTCCATGAAATTCTGTCAAGAAATATAAAGGTAATTTCAGAATAAAGATTATTTGTACCCATAACTAAGCCAAATGCTATGCAAAGTATGATACAAAAAATGGTATTACAGAAAAATCCAGAATACGCCAAATACATGAATCTTAATCAACCCAAGCCAGTTCAAGCATCTGCGGCAGTGCAAAATAATGCAATGCAAGATATGGTTAAACAAATGCTTTTACAGAAGAATCCAGAATATGCGAATTTGATGAAACCTCAGCCAGATCAGGAAAGTTTACATTTTTGTCGACTTTTGTTCTCTTATCTCTTGCTATGAAAAAAGAGGTCGCGAAAAAAGTTTACGAATTTTAAGAAAACCTATTAAAATATATTCTAATAAAACTTACTTCCGTTGCCATCCCGAGAAAAACTCAGGAAGTTTTTGCATGGCGTTTTGAACAATTTCAATATTTTCGAGTGTCAAACCGGAATTTATAATCAGAAACGTGGTGTAAAAATGGGATCATCCCTAAGCTCTCTTTTCGCAGATTTATTTCTGGGTATTTTAGAAAGAACCATTATTTCGAGACTTTTAAAACGAGGCGTCATTTTAAAATGGATACGGTACGTTGATAACTGTATTTGTATTTCTAAAAAAGGCTTTTTTTGATCAATTTTTTGATAAGTGTGAATAAATGGGACAAAACATTTCATTTTCTTCAAAAAATGGTAGATAATCAGCTGCATTTTTGTCTAGTACAGTTTATGTAGAAACGACACTTTCGAATTTCGACCATATCGCAAATCCGGACCGGATACTATTTGGCAATTTTAAGAAATCCACGATTCCGAAAAATATCTCATATAATATATGCACATGCTCCACCTTGCGCAAATTCTAGCTCTAACCACGAATTTATTGACAGACGATGGAACAAATTTGAAGCCCATTTTTCTTAAATAATTCATACCCCCTTCAAAATTAATTCTAAATTTGTTCAATTTTACAAAATGGTCCGAAACCCAAACTCCGGACGTTACCTTCACTTTGAGCTTACCATACACTTCAAAAACATGGATTTTCATGTGAGAAAATGGTCAAGATTTAAAGTAACAATGCTCTAATTTCACATCCGACTGGTATATAGGGTATAAAAGTATCAACATTTTTTCGGCCGACGCCAAACCAAAACGTCCGATGTGCTTGATACAACGAACTGTTGTTATATTTTAAGTGCACTTGCAGTAGCCACTACGTGGAATGACAGCGAGGATGATTAAAACTAGAGCTAAAGAGCATAGAAATCCATCCTCTGCAAAGGGTATTTATTATCATATCACAGTTGCCCAACTTATCTTCAAAACTAAAAGCCTTCGAAGAACAAAACATAAATCCGAATTCGGGATCAAGAGACTAAAAATAAAATTCGAGATAATTTTTTATGCAACACTTAGAATTCTGCAGAGGAGATTTGGCTCGTATTTTGAACGTCGTAACGCTGAAGCCTTCTTCATTCGTATACTCAGACCAGACCTGAACGACCAAAAAGACCACAACTCCTTTGCATTGTTTTATTTTGGGCATTTTTTAAAAAAATATTTCTTGCCCACCCTACACATTTCACAATTTAGGCCTATTTTTCACTTTTTCGCGTTTTGCGAACAATTAAAATGGATTGGTTTGTACTGTTTTGCTGTCCCAAACCTTTTCCTAAACCTTTTATTCTTAAAAAAATCTTGAAAAGCAATAAAAGCGAAACATGTAAATTAAATTCTGATTTGTTGATATTCTAATAACGACTTATTTTGTTAATTGATCTTAATTTGATGGAAATTTTAAGTGTTATGCATGGACAAAACACTTTCCTAAAAACTGATCTTGAAATTGTATTCGATTTCTGGTTCCAAAATAATTTCTCAGGAAGTAAAACATAAAAAAAAATCTTTAAAAATCAATTGCCTGTAAAATAGGAACCAATTATTTAAGGGGGTACCCCCCATGAAATGAGGCTGACCCAACAACTTTTCCAGATTTAATTTTGACTATTTTTTCTGAAAATATGAACAATTTGAAGATGACTGGNAGTATTTTTACCTCCATACTTAGCCAGGAACCTACTTTTTCATCATTTTTTATTTATTTTTATTTAATTTCACCAAAATTTCTTGATTTTGAAAAATGTAAGGACAGCTTTCGAAGAGAAAAAAACATAAAAATGTAGGTTTTAATAGTACACGACCTCCGCGGGGTCATCAGCTGTTCATTCATATATGTTTCAATATTGTGACTAAAAATCCAGGAAAAAATAGGCTTTTCCGCGAGCCTCTTAAAATCAGCTCAAAAATCAGCTCTCGTTTTTTGCGTTTTCTGGAGCGAATTTATATCGAATTTTTCAAAACGATAATACACAACCTGCGTGCGTGTCTTGTGGTTCATAAAATCGAAAAATAATTTTTTTACCCTCAAAACTCACGAAAAAATAGGCTTTTTGCTACAAAATATGACTCTACTTTGACGCTCGTTTCTGATTGGTCGAGCGATCAGTGATCCTTGATTATGATTTGGGATGTGAGATTCAGGTACAATTAATTTACCAGGCTAAAAAATTAGGTATCACAAATTGTGATTCACAATGTATAGTTTCCCAGATATTTGCCCTCAAAAACCATGTAAACGGAATTTCCCACGAGGGGTACCCCCTTAAGAAAAAAAACTATTATGTTTATTAAAACCGCATTAAAATTCTTTAAAATTTGTTAAGGAAAAAATTTAAGGATAATTTTTTAGACAATTTTGGATGGTTTTTGGTCACTTGAGCTTATAGGCTCTGCGGTGCGGAGAGTAACTAAACCTAACTTATTATGGGGCAGCAGAGCTGTTTAGCGCGAAATTAATGAGCGGAAAGCCATCTGGACATGACTCGAATTAAGTAAAGGTTAATATAGGTTAAAATTTTCAAAATATGACCATAAATAATTTTTCATTTTTGGTTTATTGCTAACGTTTTCGTCAATTAAATAACATTATCAAGCATATTTTAACATATAAAGTTTTTAACACAGCAAACACATAAAGTCAAGTTCGGCGTAAGTCTAGAATTTTTCTATAATGTTGCAAATTCGAGCATATTAAGTTTAAAAATAAAGAGGCCCTTATTCAAAATAGTTGAAAATATTTCTGGGTGTTTGTTTGAATATTTAACTTTGGTCTGAACATCACGCGGTATATCCCCTTAGAAAGTAGATTGTTAAATTATGATTTGGTCTAGTACATTGGTACTACTTAACGTACATAATGTACTAGACCAAACCAGAATTTAACAATCTACTTCCTAAGGGGATATAGTATGCTTCAGATCGAAGTCGTTCAAAAACATTCCAGAAATTTTTTTGTAAAATTGAGAAATGAGATTTGTAAAACTCATTTTTTTTGTAGGTCGGTTATTTTAAGGGTTTTCGGAGATTTTTAAAATTTTCCATGAAAGCTTTTTTCCTAGTTTTGTAAAATTCACATGTTTCTATGTGCTCTACGACGCCTAAAGATTTACTTGGCTGGTTATGTTCTTCCGATCGCTTTTTCAATTTTCTTTTAGATTGGCCTATATCCATTATTATTTCCGGGTAACACTAAAAACTTATTCATTATTCTTTTAACAGGCAAATAAGTTTTTAGTGTTACCCGGGGATAATAATAGATATATGTAGAAGAACAAACACATAAATAATTTTAATAATATTTTTATTTATTTTATAAATTTTGAATAATTTATCGATTTCTTAATTAATGTACTTTTATTTATGTTCAAAATTAATGATTATTCTTATTAATTTATAAAATAGGTATTTATTTTCGAAATTAAGGTACATTTATTCATTTCAGAAATTTATTGTACGTTAAATTACTTTCATTGTATTTGATTGTATTTTTATTTTTATTTTTCGAAATGGATAGCAATTTCATTTATTTACAATATAAAATTAGTGAGTTTATCTTTATTAAATATGACGAAGATTTCAATAAAGTTCCCATTTTAATTAAAAAATTGCAAGCTTGAGTCCAAAGTTGGATCCCTTTCACAAATTTTTCGCTAAAATACGTAGATAACTTTTACTTTGAATTATTTTCAAAATCAGATAAAAATGACATGGTTAAAACGAGAAGAAAATAACAAGACCCCATATCCAAATTTGGACTCAAGCTGGGAATATTTTTATTATTTTACAATTTAGTTTACAAATTCTCGGAAATTGATCGACTAAGATTTGATTAAGATGGGAACTTCATTCAAATTTTTGTCAAATATTGAATAAAAATTAAACTCTAAAATGTAATGCACTTAGTTTTGAAAATTAATCAAAAAAAACATTTATTTATAAATCGATGAGAGAACTTCAAATTTACAAAATAAATAAAAATACTATTAATTTCATAAATGAATAAAAGAGAATGAGATGCAATTAATTTGACAAATAAATATATACAGGGTGTAAGATTTTTCCCTTCTTTTTTCCAAATTGGATAGCGATGAGAACGCTAATGTGAACGGTTAATTTCGGCAAAAACCTACGTCTTTCTCAGATTGAACCAATAAAAACGTCGGGAATCAAGTGTATCCAATTTGGAAAAAATAAGGGAAAAACCTTACACCCTGTATTAGTATTATTTTCGATCTTACTTTGAGCATTTTAACTAATATTATTTGATACTTAAATCGAGTCATGTCCAGACGTCTCCCCGCTCATTACTTTCGCGCAAAAACGACTTTGCTGCCCTATAATAAGTGAGATTAAGTTTCTCTTTGCTACCGCCCGTGTCTTGGGATCCACGATATCTTAGGTTGTACTCTAGGCTCTGTGCTCACAAAGATTAACTGATACTGTCAATTTCTGCCTACAAAATTTTTGAAGCAAAAAATAGGCATTTTAAAAATAATTGGCTAAAAACTTAAACTATACCTAGGCATCTTTATACTCGCAAAATGAATCATTTGAAACGAATCCAATGCAAAATGCAATGTCTCAAAAATGGCGCCAGATGCTTTTCGAAAAATTTAGTGATAATGTTTCAGGAAACAATGCCGAATTATTTAAGACATTAACAAATAATTTACAAAATAATCAACAAACTCAAGGTAAATTTAAAATATTGGATTTTATTAAGTTTCAAACGTCTTTCAAATCATTTTTGATTCCAAAGCGTTTAAAGGGTTACCTCGTGAATTGAGGCTCACACAGAAAATCCTCACAATTTAATTTTTATTTGTTTTTCTAAAAATATGGACAATTTGAAATGAGCTCGTGGTTTTTCTCACCCAATACTCCTCCAGGAAAGTACTTTTTGGTCATTTTGAAAGTATATCCCCTATTCACACTTTTGTTAATATCCCGGCCATACTACTTAAAAACACACTACGTTTCTAAATGAGGGCCGGGATATTAACAAAAGTGTTAATAAGGGATATCGGCTTGATTTTGAAGCATTTTAATCGAAACTTATAGATTTAAAGAATTTAAAGGATAGTTTTTGTCCAGAAAAAACATCAAAATTTAGTTTACGATGGTAACACCTCTTCGTGAAATTATTAACTTTTGATTTATCTAGTTTGCAAATGTATTTCTAAGAAATCCAGAGAGGAGTAGGTTTCTGCGTGAGGCCCTTCAAATCAGCTCACAAATACGTTTTCGTGTACTCTGAGGCTAAATTATTGCAAATTTTTAAAAACGATAGTGAAAAACATGCGTACGTATTTTGTGGTTGGTAAAATCTACAAATAATTTTCCTATCTTCAAAACTCACGGGGGGGGGGTTGGCTTTTTAAGACAAAATACCACACTTTTTTGAAGATCGTTCCTGATTGGTCGAGCAATCAATGATCTTCAATTATACTTTCGGATGTGATATTTTCGTTCAAATTTCACATTGTTTTGAATTATTTGGTTCCACGATGTGTAGTTTTTAAGATCAGTACCCTCAAAAAACACAAAATCGTCTTTTTCATACGGTTTTATATAAATGTGATATAATAAATGTAACCATCGCACATTCAACTTCAACTGCACGGCAACACAAAATGTCCGGTTAAACGAAAATCTATTCAAGAGTAGTATTTTTTGACTCAATAACATAAATTGTAAGGACAAACTTCACTTGTGGGTAATTCGATGTATCAAGACATAATAAATCGTGACATGAGAATGGCTCAGTTGAATTCAAAGTTCAATCCCTCACAAACGGGATCTTCTGTTGACGATCTCTTGACTCCACAACAAAAATTACAGCAACAAATGATGAAGACACTGATGGAGAAAATGAGCGGATAATAATAAAACATACATGTACTTTGCTTCAATATGAACTGAGTATAATTATCATTATTAAACACAAATAAAACTGCACGAATTTTTGAATTATCTTATCTTACCGGGACAAAAGTTGCAAGCAAAATGGCGAGAAAGCAAAATGAAGAAACTTTGAAGCGAAATGGTGAAAAAATGTTCAGCTATTAAAAAACCCGAAAAATGAATATCGCAATAGCGTAAAATTTCCCGTCATCTAATGATTCAGATTGCACTTTTCTCGAATTCTACATTTTCGCGATTTTGCTTTTGACCCAGATTCTCAGCCATGGGATTGTAAATAGGAATTGAAAAAAGGAGGCTGGGAGTACATTCTAATTTTTGGAGACAAATTGAAAAAAAAGTTGGGGATACGATGGGGATAGAAAAGCGATTTGAAAATTTTTGGAAAATCCAGGTTTTTGATTCGACACAAATTGACTTTCTTTATATAACAAACTTAAGCAACAGACGTGTTCTCAATTGTTATTAAATTTCAACACCAAAAAATAAGTTTATCTCGTTCATCTCGTTTATATATATGAGGTTTCGCTGGCGATAGAAAAATCACTAGACTCGATAAGCTTTGGGTGAGCCGAGACTCGGCTTTGTTTCTATTGAATCGTTTTGTAATAGAATTTCCGATGAGCTTATCTTTATTAAAAGTCTTCCTCGCGATTATTCAGAAAGAATATAAAATGCCAGTAGAAGATAGCAATGCATGAGTAACTCAGTGAACGTATCCAGAAGTCTATAACACGCCGGAGTTCTACACAAACAGTGAGACATCCAAAACCCCCCCCCTAAATTTAAACGACTCCAAGAAAGCTCGGACAATAAAAAAAATACGATAGTAGTTAAAGTGAAACCCGCACCTTTTAGTAAAGTTCCACTAGCTTTGAGGGTACTATCGAGTTAAATCGAGTCGAGAAAATGTAGTAATCAAGAACCCGAAAATTACTTCCGGTCAACTAAATAGAGTTTTCTCTTATTCTGTGCATACATACTCGAAACAATTCTCAGAGAAAAGAATAAGACAATCACTCCAACAACAACTATACCAAATTAAAAAAAATTGGGACGAACCTGTTTCTAGAATTTAAGGTTCAATTTGAAATTTGCAGTTTATGATTCTAGGAATTTGCTAAAAGGTATTTTTTACTACAATTCTGATCAACTTAACTTTTTTCGAAATATAAAAATAAACTTTCCGGTTCACACAAATCGCAATTTTCTAGAATTCTGTGCATAAATTCCATTAAAACACAAAATACTAGATAAATGAACAAAATAAATTACTCAAACTCGGTATCAAATTTAAAAAAAAATATGTGTCGAACTATTTTTGAAGAAAATCAAAGCTCCAAAATTGAAAATCTCTACACAAAATTACGCGTTTTTTTTCTGATTTAGAATATATAATCCGATAAAAATTTTTGAAAAAAATATCGGGGTGTCATAAATGAGTATCAGACTGTTTATTTGACAAAAATCCATAAAATTTCAATCAGCCGTTATTAAAAAAAAAAAAGCACATTTAAGATAAAATTCAGTAGAAACTTTACTCCACTTGAGTGCTGTGTAGCTCTAAAAAATCAACTTCAGTTTAATAAAAGAGAGTCAGAATCTTCAAATCAGCATCTTCAAAATTTATAATTGTTTTGTTTAATTCTGAACCCGGTTCAAAAATACAAGAAACCGTTGCAGACCCTCCCCTAAAAATTAAATAAAAAAACATAAAAATCTCCCTTATCGGCCTCGACCGATTTGGAGCTCATTTTCCACATAATAAATAACAACATAAATCCCTTTTTTATCGGCCACGGCCGATTTGGGGCTCATTTTTCAAAAATAATTGAAAATCATATCATGACCCCCTTTATCGCCTTCGGCCGATTCTTGGAGCTTATTTTTAAAATAAAATTAAATAAAAATATATAATTCCTCTTTTTATCGCCTCTGCCGATTCGGGCTCATTTTCAACATAATTAAATGATAAACATAAACTCTTTTTTATCGGCCTACGGCCGATTGGTGCAATAATTTCCTACAAAATTAAAATATAAACATAAAATATTTTTTTATCGGCCTACGGCCGATTTGGGGTCATTTTTCAACAAAATAAAGTGAAATATAATAAAGACCCCTTATCGGCCTCGGCCAATTTGTGAGCTTATTTTTACAACAAATTATTATAAAAAATTAATTTCCTCCTTTATCGGCTCTCGCCGATTCGTCGGCTCATTTTTAATAAACAAAATATAATTGAAAATATAATAACCCTTAATCGGCCTTCGGCCGATTTGAGCTCATTTTTCCACATAATTAAATTAATATAAACATAAACTTCTTTATCGGCCTACGGCCGATTTGGTCCTTTTTCACTCAAAATTAAATAATAAACATAAAATCTTTTATTATCGCCTACCCGGCCGATTTGTGTGTCTCATTTTTCAACATATTAAATATATGAACATAAAATCCTTTTAATTAATCGGCCTACGGCCGATATAGGCGCTCATTTTTCAACAAAATAAATTGAAAATTATAATACCCCTTTATCGGCTTCGGCCGATTTGGAGCTTATTTTGACAACGAACATTAAATTGAAAAATATAATTTCCATCCTTTATCGGCCTACGGCCGATTTGGTGCTCATTTTCAACAAAATTAAAAATAATAAACATAAAAAATCTTTTTTATCGGCCTACGCCCGATTTGGTGCCTCATTTTTCAACATAATTAAATAATAAACATAAAATCTTTTTTTATCGCCTATTCGGCGCATTTTCGGGCTCATTTTATAACAAAATTAAATGAAAAATATATAATAACCCCCCTTTATTCGGCCTTCGGCCGATTTGGAGCTCATTTTCCACATAATTAAATAATAAACATAAAATCTCTTTATTTCGGCCTACGGCCGATTTGGTGCTCATTTTCCACAAATTAAAAATAAACATCAAAATCTTTTTTATCGGCTCTACGCGCCGATTTGGTGCTCATTTTCTCAACAATAATTAAATAATAACATAAAATTTTGTTATCGGCCTACGGCCGATTTCGGCTCATTTTTAAAACACAAATTAAATTGAAAATATAATAACCCCCTTTATCGGCCTTCGCCGATTTGGAGCCTATTTTCCACATACATTAAATAATAAAAACACTAAAATCTTCTTTATCGGCCTTACCATGCCGATTGGTGCTCATTTTCCACACAAATTAATAATAAAATATAACTTCTTTCATCGCCTACGGCCGCATTGGCTGCTTCATTTTCCCACAAATTAAGTAAATACACATAAAATCTCTTCCTTTATCGGCCTACGGCCGATTGGTGCTCTTTTCCACAAAATTAAATAAAACATAAAATTCTTTTATCGGCGTACCGGCCGATTTGGTCGCTCATCTTTTTCAACAATAATTAATATTGAACATAAAATCCCTTTAATCGGCCTACGCCGATATTGGGCCATTTTTCAACAACAAAATTAAATTGAAAAATACATAGTATGACTCCCTTTATCGCCTTCGGCCGATTTGGAGCTTATTTTACAACGAATTAAATAAAAAATATAATTTCCTCCTTTATCCGGGCCTACGGCCGATTTGGTGCTTCTTTCCACAAAATTAAATAATAACATAAAACTTTTTATCGGCCTACGGCGATTTGGCTGCTCATTTTTCAAAACATATTAAATAATAAACATAATCTTTTTTTATCGCTCTACGGCCCGATTTCGGGCTCATTTTTTAAAAACAAATTAATTTGAAAATATAAAACCCCCTTTATCGGCCTTCGGCCGATTTGGAGCTAATTTTTCAAGACATAATTAAATATAAACATATTAATCCTCTTTATCGGCTTAACGGCGATTTGCGGCTCATTTTTTAAATCAAATAAAATGAAAATATAATAATAACCTCCTTTATCGAGCCTTCGGCCGATTCGGGCTTCTTTTCAACATAATTAAATATAACATAAAAGTCCTTTTTATCGGCCTTACGGCCGATTTCGGCACTTATTTTTATACAAACTTTGAATTCAAAAATAATAACCCCTTATCGGCCTTCGGCTGATTTAGAGCTAACTTTTTCAGAGATATAAGATAATAACATATTACATCCATTTTTGATCGGTCCTACGCGCCGATTCTCGGGCTCATTTTTAAAAAACTAATATAATTTTGAAATATAAGTACCCTCTTTATCGGCCTTTGGCCGATTTGGAGCTCATTTTTCAAGTATAATAATAAACATAAAATCCTCTTTTATCGGCTTACGGTCGATTTCGGGCTCATTTTTTCAAACAAAATTGAATATTGAAAATATAATATCCTCCTTTATCGGCCTCTCGGCCGATTCGGGCTATTTTCAACATTAATTAAAATATTAAATCAAAAATCCTTTTTATCGGCTACGCCGATTTCGACTTATTTTTTAATCAAACTTGAATTCAAAATTAATAACCCCCTTTACTCGGCCTTCGGCTGATTTAGAGCTAATTTTTCATAGATATAATAATTACAACAATATCCATTTTTTTCGGCCTACGGCCGATTGTCGGGCTCATTTTTAACAAAATTAAAGTTAAAATATAATACCCCCTTATCTGCCCTTTGCGGTTTGGGAGCTCATTTTTACATAATTAAATATAAAACATTAACCTCCTCTTTTATTGGCCTACGGCGTTTTCGGTTCATTTATCAATCAAAATTAATTATTGAAAATATTATAACCCTTTTATCGGTCTTCGGCCGATTTGGGCTCATTTTCTATAAAATTATATTGGAAATATATATAACCCCTTTATCGGCCTTCGGCTGATCTCGGTGCTCTAAATTTTTCAAACATAATTAATAAACATTAAAATCTTCTTTATCGGCCTACGGCCGATTTGCTGAATTTTCGATATATTAATTATAAATATAACGTAAAATCCCCTTTATAGCCTACGCCTCCGATTTGGCGGCTCGTTTTTAAAAAAATAAATAATTGAAAATATAATAACCCTTTTATAACCATTTTTGAATAATTCACTTATTTTTGAATTTCCTTTGGTTCGATTACCCTAAATAAAAGTTTGTGAGTACTTTGTTCATTTTTAAACTATTATCAATTTCTGATTTTACTTTCTGAGAAAGTGTAGACCTTTGACCATTTTTTAATGTTTGGGGGCGATTCACTTTAAATACAAGTTTGAGTGAGGAATTTTCTGTATCTTTAAATTATGTTTCGAATTCAGCTACTCTGAGAAACGCATAGGAATCAGCTTATGATTAATTGTGAAAATTTCCTTGAGGTCAATTCACCGTTCCATGGATTTTGTGAGGAAATTGTTACTTTTTAATATATACTCCAATTTTCGGAATTTCAGGAAGCCGTAGGACAGCCTGTGATCGTTTTTGGAAATTTTTCAACAAGATTTTTAAATCTTTTGTGGTCTATAACCCTAGGTAAAAAAATTGATGCTTCGCGCCACGCAAAATGTGGCTCACAGTCACCGACGGGTACGCTTAGAATCAGAACTTTCATGTTATCTTGAAAAATTAATATAATCGACAATTTTCTTTTGAAATTTTTTGAAATTGAGAGTAGGTTTCTAGAACACTATTAAAGCACTAATTTTGTCGATTATTTTTTTCAAATTTAAGAGAATTGAAAAAACACGAATTTAAAAAGAATTACAAAATTATTCAATTATGGTCATTTTTTAATTATACAACTACTTTCTTCAAATTGTGTACACTCAGAAGTGATTGACATGTAATTTCTATTTATTTTCAAATATCAAAAATAAATAAAAAAAATCTGAATAAAAAAAAATTAAAAATAATTTCCCTATAAAAATTCAAAGTTTTTGACCATTTTTGACCAATTTATATCAAACGTACACTATCTCTATGTATATCGTCCCAGATGAAATTTCAGTTGATAAGTTTTGCAATTTTATCACTCTCTCCTGCAGGCCAGCTACTAGACTTTGATAATTGATAAAAAAATTGGAAAAAAAACATCAGTTTTCAGCTCATAACGCTCAGCCTCGAGTGTTAAACTGTCAAATATGTTCTCAAACCTGACACACAGGTTAATGATCCCTAAGCTATGACTAATCAGTCAATAACAATTTCCGTTGTCAACTTGTTCGGTTCACTAATGTAATAACCTATACTAATAGTGACTCATCATCAAAAACTCGAGTTTGGTATTATGTAAAAACCACCAAGGCGAGTAAATTTTGGAAATTTTATTTTTCAGCCAAAAGTCTTAAAATGTTGCTCAGCTTTTGTTTGATATCAATTTTCAGGTCATTTTCGGTCATTTGAAATTTTTGGCATATTTCAAATTTTTGAAAAAAATCTCGAAAATTCTTTTAAAATTTAAAAATATCTTTTCTAAATTCTTTGGGAAAATTAATGATGAATGGCTACCTCGGATTTTCTATATACTCTTCTAGATCTGTTTTGTTACAAGGCGCTCTACTTCCGTGAAGAGAATTTTTGAAGAATTTCCGAGAACTTCAGAAGCATCTTACCCCTTAAATTATCAAAAAAGTTTTTTTTTATTTGCATCATTTTTTAATCCGACAATTTAATATAATTCTCTGAGAATTTCTAAATTTTAACTCCGAGGAGGACAAAGTTAAAAACCTCACTTTTAAAACTTTCGAGCATCCACAACCCCCGATTAAAAATAAAAAAATTTCCAAAAATATTTTAGGCTTAATTTGATATTAGAAACCCAAAAAGTGCATTGCATACAAAAGGTTTTTTCTTAAAAATATTAAATGGTGGTATATGTGGTCGAAATCCCACGCTGCTGGACGCTAGTGTACTAGACTAACAACATAGGCCTATACAGTATCTTTATTCAGCACCTCTTCAAAATAAAAATCAAGATTTTAAGCTAAATAATAAAATCAATTGCCGAATTATTAGTTTTTTGTTCAACGATCATTGATTAACCAAACTAAGGTAAGAAACACAATTTTTATTTAAAAAAAATGAAAATATAATATAAATCAAAGATGAACGCCCCGTAAAATTTTGCAGTATACATAGTATGTAAGTTTTAGAATAAACCAGAATGGTGAATTTTTAACCAAATCTATTGTAGACAAGCTAGATATATAAGGGGATATCCCTTTATCATACTTTGCTTAGAATGCGTAGCCAAATAGGAAATCAATAGAAAGAATTACATATAAAATCGACGTGACTACGCATTCTAAGCAAAGTGTGATAAAAAAGATATATCAGCCGATGATTTTGCATAATTAAGTTTATCATATTTTCTAAATAAATAAAATATTTTACATGCCTTTTTCTATTGTTGTTTATTCATTGGCTCCAAATTTCAAGACTTGTTTCTCTTTTTTAATGCAAAAATAATATTCATGTATTCTGTCAAATAGTGACTTGTCAAGAAAATAACGTTCCACCTCTCCC